>VBSM01003199.1:11977634-12016944 GCA_008086735.1 Cheirogaleus medius | reverse complement strand
GGCCAGTGTGCATGCCCACGGACACTGCCTCCTCCACTGCACCAGGCCAGCTCTGGGGCGGCGGTCGTGAGCATCGCTTTGGAGAGGGGGAGGATATTAAATGAAAGGTATATCATCAAGGAGGAGGAGAGAACCAATAATTCTTAGACAGATTCTAGGTCCTTAGACAAATCTGCTGCCTTCTGCTTCCCAGTCTGCCCACCTCGCCCCTAACCCCATCTGCATTTTCATTCTCCCTCCACTGTCATCTCTGCCAATTCGTAATTCAGCAATTTATCCACCTTTAATGTGCCGTAGGTTTTAAAGTACTTATGCCCTCAGAGATTTACTTTCTATTCTAGGCACTTCTTTTTCCTAAAGTTTTTGTAAGGATATTTTTTAGAGTTAATTTCTTAAAATAAATTCCAGTGACAACTGTTTAAATAAGATTTTCCCCAATTATTCAATAAATATGTTTTATGAGTCCACCATGTGCCTGATTCTATGGTGGATTTTGAGAAAGTTGCTCAACCAGGTATTTCATGAAACCCTCAGTTTACTGGGAGAAAAGAATGAACATGATAAACATACACATGACTAACCAAGTATAATTGTGATAAGCACCACAAATGAAATTATAGCAGGGAACACCCTGTTGTGATGGATTATGGTTTTCTTTTCTAACAAAGAGTTATTTATTCTGAAATTTGAAGGAAGAGTAAGAATGAGCTGGGAAAGAGAAGGAGCGGGAGATGTCCAGAAGGGGGCAGGCACGGGGGATGCAACGTTCTGGTAGAAAAATGTCATGTTTGAAGTTACTGAAGTGATATCTCGGAGGAACGGGTAGAAGGTCAGTGTGAATTGGTGGTAAGAATTGTGATGCGAAGACTAGAAGATAGCTTGGGGACACGTTATGGAAAGCCGTGAAGATTTATAAGATTTATTTTTTATTAAGAGGAAAGGGGCTGAACAACTGCACTGGAACCGCTCATGTTCCTTTCCAAGAAGTGGAGCTGCCTGTCACAGACCAGGCAGACGCCGCCTGGGGCCAGTCAAGAGCTGAGTTTACCCCACGGTCACTCGCTAACACTCGCTAACAACGGATGGATGGCCTTTCTTGATTGCCTATGCCAGGTGGGGTGATAAGGGGTCCATTTGAGACCTAGTTCCCTAGATATTTAGAAATGTAAGGCCATGCCACATGAAGAAACTTATTACTGGCCCTACAAATAGTGGACAAAGGACAACATTTCAATAGATGTTGAAAACAGAAAAAAATAAGATCATTTCTCACTTCGTATCATACATAAAACTTAATTCCAGACATATAATTTACTTCAATATGAAAACCAAAAAACAGCTTCTAGAAGACATAGGAGAATATCTTTATGACGTTGAGAAGGGACAAGCTGACATTTATTAAAAAAGAGAAATAAAATTACTAATAACAGATGAAAATACCAACACATTTGATCATGTTAAAAAATAAGAGCTACTGTTCATGGAAAAGATGCCTTTAAGAATATATGGGAACTCTGAACTATTTTTTTAGAATAGTTTTAGATTTATGGAAAAGATGCACAGAGAGTACCGAGGTTCCTGTGCCCCCCTACCCCTCAGCGTCACTATCGCTGACATCTTAGGTTAACATGATGCCTCTGACACAATGAATGGAACCATACAGATTTATTGACTAATCTCCGTACTCCATTCGGCTTCCTGATGTCCTTCTTGGCTCCGAAGTTCCACCCAGGAGACCTCATTATGTTGAGTCATCGTGTCTCCTCAGGCTTCTTGGGTTGTGACGGTTTCTCAGTTTCCCTAGTTTTTGACGACCTTGAGAGTGTTGAGCAGTCCTGGACTCTGAAATATGGGTTTGTTTGGTGTTTTTTCCTCAGGGTTATACTGGGGTTATGTTTTTAGGAGGAAGTCCACAGAGACAAAGTGCCATTCTCTCCATGTCGTATCAAGGGAGCTACTATCAACATGACTTCTCCCTGCTGGAGATCAGCGTGGTCACAGGCCGAGGTATTGCTCCTCACGTCTCTCCATGGTGACGTTCCTCTTCCCTGTCCCCTTTCAGAAGGGAGCCGCCCCCTCCCCGAGGGAGGCAGTATCTACATAAATTATTTGGAATTCTTTTGTCTATTCATTTAGAGGTTTATCTCTCCCTCTCCCCCATTTACTTACTTACACTGTCATTTATTTATATCAATATGGAGTCATAGATATTTGTTTTATACTCTGGGTTATAATCTAATATTTCATTATTTATTTTGTTGCTTAGTTTTTTCTTTGACCATTCAGAAATCTTTTGTTTGGCTCCCGTGTTCCTTTGACAAATCTCACTGGTTTGTTATGTACGCACTTACTTACTTTCTAACTTAAATATTATTAATAAAAATGGATTATTACAAAAATTTGTTTAAATTGAATTATTTCACAAAGCAAAATGTGGAGAGTTAGAATAGACTCACAACTTGATATGATAAACCACTTACTGATGTCAAAGGGACCTGGATTCCTTCCTTCTGCTGTGCTCAGGGGCACTTTCATCCCGAGGCTGTTTTTTTTTTTTTTTTTTTTGTAGGCCCAGTGTGGCTATATGTGGCAACAGTAGCTTTGTAGTTCTTTATTTTTTTCCAAAAGATGTTGAAAATATCCTCCCTGATCCAGTATAAAAGGCTTCCCTGGGGAACTAAAGAGGAACAGGTGGAAAGATATGTTGGATTTGCAACCAGTAGTGTCTGCTCCATTCCATACCTGAACTAGACTCAGCATGTCTGGGAGCATCTAATCCAAGGCAGAATGTACTGGGAAGAAGTTCAAGTAAAGATATGAAGACTTGCATGGAATTCCATAACTGTGAGTAGAGAGACACCAAGGTTTGAAGAAATATGAACAGTTAGGAGATCTTAGAAAAGAAATGTCAAATTCAACACTAGCTTGTGTGATGTCCATACTCAAAAGCAAGGGTCGGTCTGAAGATGAAGGAAGGTAGGGTGATGTGCATGGGGAAGAAAGTGTGGGGGAAAAACAAGGACATTATGAAACAGTCTCTCCCAGACAAGATGCCTACCACAAGAGGTGTTAAATTAGTAATAAAAAACATACATGAATCATTATTATAAAGCAAATATAAGTACAGTGGGGGAACTGAATCTACAAAATAAAATGCAATTGCCAATAGTGACCCAGGTGCACAGTGAGAGGAAGTCAAGAGCAGTTCTAACCATCTTGAAATGAACTGCATTTTGAAAACACCCATAAACATACACCAAAGTCTGATTCCCTGGCTAGAGGAATGTAAACCATCTATTTATTCATTCAACAAATGTTTGATGAGCTCAAATAATATACCAGGCACCATACTCAGTATTGTGTCTCAAAGACAACATCAGAAGTGATAAGATTTTAAAAGTGGCATGCAATCAATGAACATTTTTCTTCTGGACTCTAACCATGCCCCTATTAGTATGGTTTCTGAAAGTATTTCCTCAAAGACACACTACATAACTATCTTTCATTGAATTATTGGCATGTTTTGTGAGATATTTTCCAAATCCTTCTTGACCTTGTTTGTGTTTTCAACCTGCAACAAGGTAATGGATAGTGGTGATGGTGGCAGCACCCTGGGGATATCCTACAAACCACTGAATTGTACACTTTCAAAGGGTGAACTGTATGGTATTTGAATTACACCCCAGTAAAGAGGACATGAAGATATAAATTAACAAAGTAAATAACTCCACATAGCAACTCATCCCTATGAGCATGTGCACAGTGAAGCCTCAGCCCATCTTTCTAAAATCACCTATTTATATCACGGTCCTCAATGGTAAACTTCTGGATTTACCACCGGGCTACAGCACTTTGTGTGCCTGCCTCATGCTTTTGAGCACACCATTCTCTGTTTATGTTATTCAATTTTTAAGGTATTGAAAATCAACTTAAATTAATGACCTCTACCTCCAAAGAAGGCAGGGAGAGGACATGTTCATGGTGCAAGGACAGTTAGAATTTGCGGTCTGCAGATTCACCTTCCCCATAAAGACTTCACGTTTCAGACTTGCCACCATCACGCTGGCCTCCAGGCATGCTCCCCTTTAACCATTCTGGTCCAGACTGAGCCCCAATATCCCCAGAGCCCCACAGCACAGCAGGGACCAGGATAGAATATTGGAGAGGGCTGAAAAGCTGAGAGAAATGCAAACCAGTGTAACTTACGTTTCAGATCGTGGAATCCACAGACCCATCCTTGTTCCTCCAGTTGCCTGCAGGGCTCCCCGGACCCTGTGCACTGCATCCCACACAGGGCCCTCCCTCCCTGTGGAAGAGATTGTCCTCCTTCACCTAGGGCACTCTCCCAGAGTCCAGTCCCAAAAGAGCAAGGTTAAGGGAAGAAGCAGTTTCTTTTCTCTTCAGATCTTTTCCTAAACAATGCATCTAAAATAGTATCCATCTCTGACCCTGTTTTACTTTTTTCTATGTTACACTGCAGTGTCAGGTAACAGGTGACATTCTTCGAGCATCTGGTTTCCCATGCAGACATGCGTATTGGTTTGCAGGGGCTGCCATGATAAATGCCACAGACAACAGCAGTCTGTTTTCTCCCACTTCTGGAGGATGGAAGTCCCAGGACAAGGCATCAACAGGGTTGGTTTGCCCGAGGCCTCTCTCCTTGCCTTTCCTGCTGTGTCCTCTTGTGGTTTCTCCTCTGTACATGCATTCCTAGTGTCTGTGTGTTCAAATTTCCACTTTTTGAAGGACACTAGGCGTGTTGGTTTAGAGTTCACCCTGATGGCCTCATTTTAATTTAATCACCTCTTTAAAGGCCCTATCTCTACATTCACACTCTGATATACTTGGGATTAGGACTTCAACATATGAATTTTGTGGGGCTCAGTTTATCCCCTAACAGCTTCCCATGGCCTTATGAGGCTATAGACTGTTTTTGCTTTGCAGATTATTGCACTCCCCAGTAATAAGGAACAATAGGCTCTCAATAAATATGAGTTAAATGAACAAAGTTCCTTTATCCTGTCTGTGGTAGACAGTACCCTAAGGTGGTCGTAAGATTCACACCCTTTATAAATCCTCCCCCTCCAGTGTGGGCAGGTCCTGTGAATATGACGGAATAGCCATGCCATAAGTAGGTAGTATTTATGCAAAGGTAGAGGGATTTTGCAGATGTAATGAAGGTCTCTAATGGGTTGACTTTGAATATCAGTGGGAGATTATCTTGGGTGGGCCTTTCCTACGCCGATGAGCCCACTAGAAGGTCTCAAGGTCAAAGACAAGAAGCAGATACTCCCAAGCTGGCTTTCAGGAAGCAACTTACCACGCTGAGGAGAGGACTCGGTGGCAGGGAACTGTGGGTGACCTCTAGGAGTTGAGTGCCTCCGTTCAACAGCCACAGGGACTGAATTCTTCTAATAACCAGTGAGTTGGGATAAAAACCAAGTCTCAGACACAACCACAGCCCTGGTGGACACATGGACTTGAGCATGATGACAGTTACCCACCCTCTGTGAGCCCAAGTTTCTAATCTGTGAAATGGTGATGAAGATAACTCTGCCACAGGGCCGTTGTGAGAGTTGGTATAGACACTCACAAATAAGGGTTAATATTTTGAAGTAAAATGCTTGAATGAAAACCATTAGCTCCTCCAGAATCCTCGTACAATGACAACCTGAGTAGAGGAACCAGCTAACTTATGTCCAGAATCCTAAACCACGGAAACTGTGATATAACAGATGTGTGTTGTATAAAGCCACTAAGCTTACGGTAACTTGTTCACAGTACAGCGATAAACAAGTAAGCGAGTGTACTATCCCAGGATCTTATTTTCTAAGAGTGACTAACACTCAGAGTGTTTACACATTTTAGCTGAACCAACAATCACCACAGAGTTAGGAGACCTCATGGCCCCAGAGACTGATCAGTGTAGAGCACACTATTACAATTTCCATACAGAAGACACTACTAGGGGAGCATGTCGGGGGCAGTATTATTTCCTTCTACTGTTTTTTGAAGCTGACCCCAATTTTTAACTTTATTATGGAGCCTTTATGGTCTACAGAAATAGCTTCCTTTTCCAGCTGTATTCGTGCATAATACGTGTTATGTAACATTTTATATATAATATACATCTAATGCATCTATAATATATATTAATGGTATATAGTATATACTTTATGTTTATCGTTAATTTTGATTTACTGTCTCATTACGAGCCATTGTTTGTCTGTAAATCTTATCTTTCTAGCTGGTGTGTAAATTCCTTTAATTTAGGGGTCTTTGGAGAGGTAGTATGGAAAAGTAAGACATAGTCTTAGTGCCTAGAATAAGTGAGTTTGAATTTCAAATCTATTGTTTAACATCAGAGTCTTAATTTAATCTAATATGTTTCTAAACAGGATTAATAAATTTGATCTTGGATGAGAAATACATACATGTAAATATCCTGGCATAGAGTAGGGGCTCAATGGATGATACTATTCATATTATTGAATTCTTTTGTATCTTTTCCATTATCATAATTCCCTGCATATATTACATATATGATATTGTTGATTAATTTTCTTTAATTCCTTTTGAAAATAATCTTGCAGGACATTTCTTAAGAAGCGTTTGTTTAACTACTCACTAAAGATTCCCCTCCTCTTCTTCCTTCGAGATGACTTTATCCCATTGGTGTCTAACTATTTTAACAACTTCTATGTCTGGTGAGACAGGCCTTTCCTGGGCACAAGATTTTTGCTTTATTTATCTCTATGTCAAGTGCATAGCTTACAAGGCTATGTGTTTGATGAATGAACGAATCAATAAATAAATCATTCAATCAAAAGTGATTGCAAAATTGTTGAAGCAAAGTATATCTCAATTTTAATAGGCTTGTTGCAAGAATAGATGGTAGTTATTTCTACCTAAAAGAAGGAAGAGCTTGGGTTTTTGATGGATGGGGTTTGCTGATGTGATAGAGATTGGTTCTGGGTGGAAACGCTGTCTCATGCACTCATTCAACTTTCCTAACACTTCTTCTCAGTGAGAGAAATACCTCAAGCCAAATCCTGATTCTTTCGATCAATATTTGCAATAGTGATGAGAAATTGAACATATTACTTACTCTCCAGGCCCAGTTCTCCAACTTCCATAAATGCACATGATTACGCTTTCCTCAAAGGCCTCAGTCTCTGTGAGACAGATGATGGGCAAGGGACTGGCCATAGTGGGCCTTCCACACACACTCGCCACCCACACCCCCTTGCCCTTTCCGTACACACACTCCCAGGCCACCTGCCCAGACCTCAGAGACTGGAGCTCGGCGACCATCCAGCACTAACTGACCCCTAGCTCATAAGGCTGACTTCTGACCTTTTCTCAGTCTACTTTTTATTTTTCCCCAGCTCTGCGTGTTACCTAGGCCATTACCCACCCTCTGTGAGCCTAAGTTTCTAATCTGAAATGGTGATCAAGATACCTCTGCCACAGGGCCATTGTGAGGGTTGGTATACCCATTCACAAATAAGGGTTGATATTTTAAAGTATGATGCTTGAATGAAAAACTTTAGCTCCTCTAGAATCATCATAAAATATTACTGAACCATTGTATTAATAGCTATTTTCTGCAAGGCTGGGGCTGGCAGTGAGGCTCCTTTACATAGGTGTCATGTTGATGAATTGCGTCCCAATCCTGGGACTTCAGAACACAAAACAACACACTGTCATTTCTAGTATAAAAATGACAAGCATTGCCATACATTTAAATAAAAACTCTATCTGTACCTTATAAGAATATACACATTACCTGAAAATGAATGAGTGGCCTTTTTTCCATATAGAAAGAATAAATGCACCCCATTTAGATGAGATAAAAGTAGAAAATTGGCTATTTTCTCTTCTATTGAAATAGAGGATAAAAGAGACTCAAAACATTTGCATTTTAACAAACCGTTTGTGGGAAAATCTAACTAGAGACAAAAAAAAAAAAAAAGAAGAAGAAGAAGAAGAAGAAGAGAGAGAGAGAGAGAGAGAAAATAAAAAGACCAAGGTTTGATTAATCAAATGAGCAAATTCTGAGAAGCTTCAGTACTTTTCTTGCATATTTTCTCTCTCTTTCCCGTCAGGAAGACGATGCCTCCATTTCCCAGTGATCTCTCGGTGATCTTCCCCATCTTTCTCATTGCCTCTGCCCAGGGGACTCCACACGTGCTTTCTGTCAACCTTTGGTAAACATAAACTTTGGTTCCTGAATCCTCCCTGAGATTGTGATTTGCTTCCATCCATGTTCATTCTTGGGAGCACAAACATTGACTAGATGGGGGCAAGGGAATAACACAAATCAGTTTTCTAAACCACCCGCATGGATGCTGTTTTCCAATACCTGAAAAGCCAACATGAGGGAGAGGGTTGAACTTTAGTTCAACAGGTTTTGATCATTATATAATATAACTTATAATAACCTGGGATTCCTAGAAAGGGAAAAGACAGCTTTGCAAAACAGTAGTCTCCTTGTTGTTAAATGTGTTCCAGCAGGAGCTAAATGATACTGTGTTACTCAGTAGTTCAGAAGTTAGATTGGTTTCTTCCAACAGAAATGGTCCTATTCCTATGCACTGATAACATGCACACACACACACACACACACACATACACACCCACACACAAGCTTTTACTAAACCCTCTGAGAGCAAAGAGAAAAGAAATACGTGGGGAAATAGGAGATAGTAATTGCTGCCACCAGGCAGGCAGGTTGAAGGAGCAGAGATACTATTAAAAGTGGCCTCTTTTCCCTCAGAAACTCTCCCTGCAGGGAGAGGTTCTTTTCACATTCTATGTGTATAATAATTTATCATGCTAATTCAATAGTTTTCATTTCCACAAAGGCAATAATCTGCTTAATTTTCCCTTCCAACAATTTCCAAAATAGAAATATGGCCTTTGAAAGGAAATCTTGCTATGGCTCTGTAGTGAAATATCTGTTTTAGGTTCTCCAGCATTTATTTATTTTTTGTTTCTGTCCATAGCTCTTCAAATTTCCCCTGTGGCAGGATTTCAGTAAGAATGCTTATTCGGGGTGGGCCCGTATCCCAAGTTGGTTCTAATCAGAGTAAATCCGAGGACTTGTGCAAGGCATCCCCTCTCTGCTCATGTGCCCCTTCCCCTGGGCATACAATGGGAACGGAGATGAACACCTGCACTTAGGGGTCCTGAGAGTGAAGGCAAGGCAGCAGCAGACAGAGCCAAAGATGCAGAGAAATGAAGCCTTAGCTGAGTTATTTGAACCATTAGATCAAGCTGAACTTAAAGTCAAATCTAAAGTCTAAACATTTTATTATATGAATCAAGTTTTCTTCAGTTAAATTGGCTTAAATTTTCTGTACCTGGTGATCTAAAATGTCCTAACCAATATACAACCAAAGCAAATTTTCTCCTGGAACTGGCTTTCTTCCTTTTTAAAGACTCATGAATTTGAAGAGCTATTTCTAGCAAAATTCAAAGGAAAAAGTAGAAGCAGCCAGGGTAATTTAGAAAGTGTGCAATCTGAGTCTAAAGTCCAGCTGCTTTAGAAAATGGTGCTCTCTGGCCTCCCCTTGGCGGGCTGGGGAAAGAGCTGCTGTTCCTGTCTCCCCCAGCACTGCCTGTAGGTGTGGGGACCGTGCCACTACTCCTTATGTCGGGGAGTATTGAGGGGACCGTTCATTTCTTCTTTTGCTCTTTTTACTACTTCTTCTAGTCCACAAGAAGAGATATTTCATATGCTAATAATATAAAATATCCCTACCTATCCCCTAGGCCATATTTAGCATGTGGACAGTCCCTCCACTTTAAGGACAGGGGCCCAAGCTGCAGGTCTCCGTTCCTGCTTTCTGTGCTCAGGTGCTAAGTTGCGCCAGTAACTCCTGCTTTCAGGGGGTGATGGGCACAGGCTTGGCCCGGGCCAGCAGCAAGCCATCCTCTTTTCTCCACTTCAGTCTGATCATCCTGAGATCCTCTGGGTACCTGACATAAGACACTCCCTCTCTCTCTCTCTTTCTATGTGTGTTGTCCTGAAATTCAGATTGGGAAGAAGGGTGCAGCAAATAATCAGCTCTCCTTGGTCTCCTGGCCTCAATTTTCTATTATAGCTTTTCAAAGGCTTATGAGTCATTTCTCTGTGAGTAAAGCTATAATTTTTGTTTGTTTTGTTTTCTCCTCTGTTATCGCTACCACTTGCTGTGCTTCTTTTGATGGAGAACCTCAAAGAGGAGGAGAATTGAGTGATACCATTCAGTTAGCAAGGTGCCACCTTAAATCCAAATCTCTTATATTTGTAAAATTATATAAAATATTATTTAGTTTTACCTTATAACTCCTTGCCTAGTTGTTAAGGTACAAACCAATATTTCATTTTAAAGATGATGAAATTGATGCACACTGAGGCCAAGAGAGTTACAGAGCAAGTTTCACAGTCAAGATTTAAATGTGTGTCTTCTGAATCCAGGTTCAGCAAGTCCAGTTGAGGTTGCTTAAACCAACATCATCCCAAGTTTCCACACAATGTTAATCCCAGGTGGCACGCACCAGGGCACTGGCAGATTAAAGTTCTGGAGACGTAAACATTCATGAGATGAGATATGGACACGTGACTAGAGGACTTTGTAGAAACGTGGAGAAATAGGGCTAAGAAATTTGCCTGAATCTGAGCCAATTAGACATAGAAATCCAAACGCAAAGGGTCCTGAAAGCCTTTGTGTCACCTTTTAAAGTTATCTCACGTCAAAGCCCCGGGCTCAGTAGAACTCAGTAAATGAAGTTATTTTTACTTAATCCAATCTGATGTCAACACTAAAGACTTTCAAATTCCACATTTCTCTTAGTGAATTCTCATTCATCAGCACTTTTCCTGCTGTATCTTTACCCAAGCCTCTTTTAAATAAAGATATAAAAGACTGATCAGACCATCAAATATTATCTTTCCCAAGGCGATGCACCTTGTAACAAGCTTAAACACCTTATAGGTAAGAAGTTCAACTATAAAGGTACAATTTGAGTCAGTCGGATATAGGCAGAAGAAACTGTAAGAGACAAAAAGGATTATGAGTGGGAATGAATCAACGAAAATACAGAGTGTTCTAGCTGAGCTGTCAGCTAACAACTGGGTATCTTCAATATATCCATCGTCATATTTAGGAACTAATAAGAGAGCAAAAAAAAGATAAACATAGCTTCTTTTGATATTTGGATGCATACAAACATTCTATTTACTTCAATTCTGCAAACATTTACTGAAAGTCTGTTAAACACCAAGACCTATGTTAGGAGAAAGGGTACAAAACTTTGGGAAGTGGGGAGCTTTCTCTGGACTCACAGCTGTCTTCCCTGTGAGATGCTGGTGATGTTCCTGGAGGAAAATGCTGCAAGAGTGACGCCCCAGGAGCTTCTCATATTCAGCTGCCCCAGCCCCAGCCTCTGGCAATTCATCAAAATTCCTGGGTTAGTGTCCCCAGGCTCACGGTGTCCCATAGGTTCTGCCCCAGAAAATAGAGGAAGAGGAAGGGTTAGAAGGTGACATGTTCTTAACTGTCCCATCCAGCCCATCTCCACTTCTTTGGTGGGGAGAGGCAACAGCATCAGGTTGCCATGACAACCCAGATGCCTTCCCTTTGGAGACCCAGACCAGTCATTACTCATGTCTAGCTAAAAACACTAGATCATGTTTGAAACTCTTGTAAAAACACACTGTCTATGATTTTTAAATGAATAGTGATTGTTGTCAACAACATCATTGCCATCAGTATCACTCTTTATCTCAGAGAGATCCAAGCACGGAGCTTGAAAGTCTGTACTTGGAGGAAGAGTGTGTAGATGAGAGCTTCCAGAGCCTGTTCCTTCACATCTCTGTCTGATCTCCTTAAATATGGTTTCCCAGGATTCTAACAACACTTAGCATCTTATCAATATCTAATAGCCCTTACTGAATTTGTAACAACTTGCCCATGGATTGCAAATTGTTTACAATTCTATCAATTTATTGGATTTTGTTTATACAGACTTTGCCAAACAAAACTGTAAAGTGTGTACGGCTTCTCACTTATGTCTGTATTTCCATTTATGGTTATTCCATTTGCCGTATTTCTTAGCACATTCTTCCCAACTTTGAAATTAGGCACATATTCAATGTATTTCTATTTTATAAGGTTTTGATTTTTAAATGATTCCAGATCTATAGGAAGTTGCAAATATGGTAGAGAGATCCCATTTGTAGCTTTATGTTATTTTTTTGTCACATGTTTAGGTTGGTGACCACGGACCCCAGTCAGGGCACAGAACTATTCCAGCACCCCAAGGACCTTCCTTGCGCCCTCTTGATAACCACATCCACCTCCCTAAACCCCACCAACCATTGGTCTGTTCTCCATTTCTAAAATGTTGCCATTTCTAGAATGCTGCCTCATGGAATCATACAGTATGTGACATTTTGAAATTGGCTTTAATCACTTAGCACATGTCCTTGAGGTCCATCCAAGTTATTGGTAACAAAAGTTTGTGCTTTTTAATTCCCGAGTAGTATTCCATGGTATGAATGGACTGCAGTTTGTCTAGCTGTTCACCTATCTAAGGACATTTTGGTTATCTCCAAATTTTGTTTATTACAAATACAGCAGTAATGAACATTAAAAAATTCATAAGAGAAAATACTTGTCCTTAAGAATGACACTGTGTAGCTAGAGATACAGGCATTACAAATATACAGATTGTTAAGGCCTTTCATTTCCTACTTATTTAGATACAAAGTAAGACAGGCAGCTGTGATGGTCATTTTATGTGTTAACTTGGTTAGGCTATGGTGTCTAGTTATTAATATTTAATCAAACCCAAATCTGTGAAGGTACTTTGTAGATGTGATTGAAGTCCATAATCAGTTCACTTTTTTATTTTCATTTTTAATTATTTTGGTACATAATAGTTGTATATATTTATAGGGTATATGTGATGTTTTTATATAGGGATACAATGTGTATTAATCAAATCAGTGTAATTGGGGTATTCATTACCTTATGCATTTATCATTTTTATGTTAGCAACATTACAATTTCACTCTTTCAGTCATTTTAAAGTATATCATAACTTATTGTTGACTATAGTCACTTTGTTGTGTTATTAAATATTGTTCATTCTATTTAGCTATGTAACTATAGTTTTATACCCATTAACCATCCCCACTTTACCTTCCCCCCAACTACCTTTCCCAGCCTCTGATAACCATCATTCTACTCTCTGTCTCCAGGAGATCAATTTTTTTAATGTTTAGCTCCCACATATAAGTGAGAACATGCGAGGTTTGTTTTCCTGTGCTTGGTTTATTTCACTTAACATAATGTTCTCCACTTCCATCCATGTTATTGCAAGTGATAGAATTTCATTCTTTTTATGGATTAATAATATTCCATTGTATAGCTATACCACAATTTCTTTATCCATTCATCCCTTGATGGGCATTTAGGTAGATTCCAAATCGTAGTTATTGTGAATAGTGCTGTAATAAACACAGGAGTGCAGATATCTTTTTCATATACTGATTTCCTTTCTTTGGGACATATACCTAGCAGTAGGATTGCTAGGTCATATGGTAGTTCTATTTTTAGTTTCTTGAAGAACCACCACACTGTTCTCCATGGTGGTTTCACTAATTCACATTCCCACCAACAATGTATGATGGTTGACGTTTTTCCACATCCTCGCCAGCATTTGCTATTGGCTCAGTTGACTTTAAATAAGGGGAATTATCCCAGATAATTTGGTTTCACCTGATTTAATCAGCTCACAGGTTTCAAGAGCATAGCTAAGGCTCCCTGATGAAGAAATTCTCAGCTCATGCCTGTGGGGAGGGAGGAGCTCGAGGAGATCAGCTGCTTCTCCCCGCGAAGCCAGGTCCCTTAGACAGTGGTCACCACAGAGGATAAGAAATTGATAGGAAATAGTGAGAATAATGGAAATAAAAGAATACACATAGACTAAGGTATAGTTTTATAGTTTTATATAAAGAAATCAGATAAGCAGGGGTACTCAGGAGTCTGTATCACATCTCCCTAAGTAATGCAGTATTAAGGTTAAATTCACATAGGTTTTTATAATCACAGATATCAGTTACCAGTTGCTGAGGTAGCAGATTTACATATCAGATAATTTTGGTTGCTATGGGTAACAGGTAGTGGGAAGGGCTTCTAACAAATTCTAATCTATCTAGGTGAACAAACAGGTACAAAGTCTTTCAAGGACTAACTTCTAAGTGCTAAGAGATAGTTATCAATTAACATAGGAATAACAAAGAGGTATAGTGGCTCTATATTTCTTTGGTCTAGTTATTGTGGACTTAAGGCAGATAGTCAGGAGAGAGCAGAAAGCCCATCTCTACAAAACAATTTGTTCATAACCACAGGGGTGAGTCTATTGCCTAGGGCACTCATTATATCCAGCTCCCATTCTCTGAGCCAGATATTTACCTGTCTTGTCTTTTAAGAACAGGAAGACTTCACAGATTCTGAGATAACCATGAAGCCTCTTGGAAAACATACCTACTGGAGCTTTGAGAGCCCTCCCAAGGTGAGGCAGCCCCTGATAGGTGAACTAATGAGTTTACATATTCCTTCAGGGCAAAATACTGCAAACTCCTGTTTTTGTCTTTAATATAGCAATATTGGGCAATGCAATAAAATAATGGTCTTATGAGCCACATCTCATTAATTCCTCAATCATCTTTCCCCAACACATGCCCAGCATCAGTTCTAATCTGTCCTTCCTGAAGGTCTGTCCTATGGATTTTGGACTTGCATGACCAGCCCCTACAATTGCATAAGCCAATTCCTGATGGTAAATATCTTAATATATATCTCCTACTGGTACTCCTCCTTTGACTGAACTCTGCCTAATACAGGTGGGAGAGAAATTAGTGATCATTTATTCCAGTGAATTTTCCAAATATTCAATAGCCCCAGAGCTTTGGATTAATTTAAAGTTATATCTGGAAGTCCATTTTGTAATGCAGATATGCATGAGCATAGGTGAGTTTTTAAGGCTTTTCTTTTTCAACTATCTTCTCCACTTCCAGGCCAGTCATAGGCCCAAGAAACTCCATGTGTTACTTTTAGGAAACTTCTGAGCTGATGACATTAAAACCAGGAATGGTTTAGAAGAATTATTCCTTCATCTACCAGAATGGAGAAGACTAAAGCTTTTTATTATTATGTTTTTAAATTCCAGTGTTGGTAGTGGGGTGGAAAACAAGCATTTTATACACTATTAATTAGTCAATGAATTGGCCCATTTCTACTAAATTTTTTTTAAAAAGAAAAGAAAAGATTCAAAATTCCTTTTTCTCTCTCACAAACATACTGGGGCATGAATATAAAGATATATGGACGAAGATGTGAGTTATAAAACTGTTTGTAATAACAGAAAATTGGAAATGAACCAAAAATATGTAAGCAGTAGAATTGTACATCCATTTTATGGAATTCTATGAGGCTGATAAATAGAGTGAATTAGGTTGATGAATGCTGCCTAAATTAATATTGACTCATGTTTTCTGGCCCGTAGCCTGATTTCTTTTTTTAAGGGCCACCTGATTTCAGTCAGAGTCTTGCAGTTGTGAGGACTGGCTCATTTGTACGGCTTTATTTTTAAATAAAATTAAAAGAGGGAATAGAGGGTACTGCTTGTGGGATGCCAAAACCTTTTCTCACTCCCCCTACAAATCATCTGTCTTTTGTTGGTGATGAATAAGCAAAGCTGGATTAGAGTTTGGGAGGACAAAGAGAGACAGAGTGGCTGCCATTTCCCAAAGTGTTCAGTGTCAGAAGCTTTTGCGACTACACGGCTTCTGTTCTCGCTGTTTGTGTGTATTGTCCTAACAGCACATATAGTAGACAGAAATGTTGTTTGGTTGTTGTTTATATATTAAGGGAAAATATTTGATATTGACATTGTCTCAGAATAAGTATAATTGTGACTTATATCTCACAAGTGACATAACTGATGTGACTTCTACTGTTTCATGTTCTATTACATTTCCAACACTGGAAACCCTCCTGACAGCAGAGCCAGAGATATAAGATTGAGAGACTGAGGGATGCACATTCTCCCCAGCTTGTGCCTCCTTCCTTTCCCTCCTACTCTCAGGACACTGGGAAATGCTAACAAAGCTGTGTCCTCTGTAGGGAAGTTGAGCTGTAGCTGAGTGGCTGATAAAGACAAAACGGAACACACGGCTAAGTTCTGCTGTGCTCTGCCATGCATCTTCCAGTACTTGCAGTACTCTTGTTTTAGAAAAAGGCATCAAAAAATATCATTGTTCTTAGATGGCTCCCTCTTGTCTAGTCACTTTGACAGGATCCTCTAGAAAGCAGAGACCTGGGTGAGGATTAAAGCACAGACTCTTTACTCGTGAGGTGCCAACCCAGGGCTGTGACGGGAAGGTAGAAAATGATCCTGGAGCCAGGAAAACTGAAAAGCACCCAGTGCAGTGAGTTACCACCTGCGCCAGGTGGCTCACTAGGAAGCCAGGGAGGGGTTAAGGGCTGGAATTGGGAATCCCAGACAGCAGCGCACCTGCTTGAGGTGGGACCGCCTTTAGCAGAACTGTTGCAGCTACTTTTTCACTCCTGAGCTCCGTAGCGAAGGAATGAATAATTACTTGAAATACACAGTGTTTAGAGAGAAGGAAAGAGACCAAAATCTAAAGGAGAAAATGGCCTACTCAGCTAAGTTCCTCCACCTATTTATTTCCAAGGACACATGCAAAGGGTCAGGGCTGTTTGTTAATCTCTTTAACAACTTCCATACAGGTCAGCTGTTTTCAGCTGACCTTTGCACTAAACAAACAAGCAGCTTCAGGCAGGTGTTTTCGTCTGACCCTTCATTCACCTGCTCATGTTCTTTCCATCCATCCATCCATCCATCCATCCCTCCATCCTTTCTTCTAGGCCCAGCCCCTACACAGCATGGCTCTTCTGGTGAGGATGAACAATATGGGGACTGGACTTGCCATTGACAAGAACCTGGGCCAAGTCCCTGGAGCTGAGGGTGGAACTGGACAGAATCAAAACGCCTCCGTTATACCGAACTGGAGGTTTGCCAGGGTAAGGCAAGTGGGAGGCAAGAGGCATGATTCCCTCCTCTCACCCAGCCCCCCCGGGTCTTGGTTGCCAGCGGAATGCAAACAAGGCTGTCCCCGCATGTCCCCAAGGCCCCCTTGGCTCCCTCAGAGGGCAGAATGAGGTTTGCCTAATTCTGGGTAATGTTTCTGTGCCTTGTCTTCTTCTGTTTGGCTGCTGACTGCGGGTGACCTTGGGTTGAAGTTCCTAAAATTCCTCCAACTGTGCAATGTGAAATATGATGCTTCAGCCCTGCCTCAGCGTGACAGATAGCTCTGGACGGTATGAGATCTAATGAGTTAACATTTACAAAATGCTAGGAGCTATTTCAGAGAATGGCATTCTCCAAGCACAAAAGATCGTTATTCATTACCCAGAATGCATACAAATAAAAATAAAAGCATTTCAGAATAGGAAGACTGATGCGGGGAGCTGTATCTGCCCTGTGTGAAAGACAGGTAGGAGATTAATTCAACGGATAAACTGTTTTAAAACCCGGCAGTTTCACGCTAATGAAAAAGAGGCCCACAGACTATAGTTTGGTCTAGTGGTCACAGCAGAACTGGAAATGTCAAACTGGTATGATTCACTTCTAGTGTTCCCTCTCGGTGTTATTGAATACCTGCAGGCTATGCAGCCTAGGACTTCTGGAAGGAAAATTATGCTGTATATAAGTGTAATGATATGAAGAATACAGAGTTCTACATCTGTGTCACTCATAATGGATGTGATATAGATGCTGCCTTCACCAGAGATTAGGCATCTGATTACACATCTCTGGTGCTTCCCAACTGTTCTTCCTCACCAACCAGGTTTAACTCTTTCACCACCATCCTCTGCTAACCAGATAGTGTAATATACAGTACTGAGTGTGGCCCGTTGATGGTGGATCTGTAGACTTATTACTTTATAATCTCCTATCTAAACATATATACTAATATATATATGTGTGTGTGTGATATACATGTACATCTATAGAGAGGAAAATATTGATATAGACATATCTATCCACCTAAGGGTATCTTGGTTTATGTACATCACTTTTTACTTTACATAGGGTTTTAGCACATTTCATTGCATTTGTTTGTCGTGATTTGTCAATCATATAATTGAATGTAAATTAAATTTGTATTTATTCATTCTTTGAACAAGTATTATGTAAATGCCAAATGCTGATCCAAGTGCTAAAGATACAACAAGTTTTCTGCTTGCTTGGGGCTTGTATTCTAGAAAGGAGAGCGAAACGATTTTAAAAAATGGAAATAGATAGGAATCAGGATGGGCTGAGTGCTATGGGGGCAATTGATCAGGCTGCCATGACAGAGTGTAAGGGGGCAGAAGGGCTGTGTTTGACAGAACAACCAAGGAAGGCTTCTTAGAGGAGGTGACATGGAAGCAAATGTGAAGCTGAGAAGTCAGATGGCAAAGAGAGAGGGAAAGAGCACCTTCTGCAGGGTGGGCAGCTCGGGAAGTAGCAGAGCTTGGTCTTCTCAGGGGTCAGAACAAAAGTCAGGGGTGCTGGAGCAACTGGAAGGATAGATGAGGTGGTCTCAGAAGGAGCCTTGCCAGCCTCAGTATGAGGTATGTGATTTACTCTTCGTGGGGCAGGAGACCATAAGAAGATTTTAAGGAGATGGATGAGATCTTATTTAGCAGGGTGTCTCTATGTCCTGATTTTCCAGAGATGGCTCCAATTTATAACTGTTGTCATGGGGAATTGTTCATATTATCATTTTACTCTCAACAGTATAGATTTGGACGATGCATTTTATAGTCACTGTAAGTAGAAGGGGCAAAAATGGAAGTGAAGAGTCCAAGTAAGAGGCAGGCGTCCGCTGCCATCAGTGGGGCTGCTGGAAAAACCGGCAGGAAGACAAAGGCTGACCACTTTTCCTCCAGTCACGCAGTGCCGGGAAGTGGGGGCAGGGCAGCTTCCAGGCCCGGCGGGTCCCAGCCGGCAGCTGCTGTCGGCCTCAGTCACAGGACCAGCCGGCCGGCGCTGTCGCAGCCGCGAGTCCCACGGAATCTCCTCACTCCGCGCACAGCGGTCACCGAGCTGTGTGGGGAAGGGGACAACAGGCGGTCAGGGCGGGAGCACCAGCGAGGGGACGTTGCTGTCTGAGACGGTGTGAAGAGAGAAACATGCAGGGACAACATGGCACTGTGACGTGTGTTTGGAAGGCAGAACCCGCAGGATTCACGGGTGGATGGGATCCAGGCTGACGAAAGGGTGACGAGGGTGTGGCCTCAGCAACTAGGGGGAGATGACATTTTCTTCTTGAATGCTGTTGTAATCTCTGACTTCTTAACCCGAGCATCCCTAGTATTTATTTACTTATTGTTGATGGCTCGGGATCATTCTGAACTACATTATAGGGAAAGGGCCCAAACCGAGTTATGACTTTACTTAGTCCTTTACTGGAGGACCCCAGGGACTCTGCCCGGAAGTTCCTGCGTCTGCTCCTCCCCCTCTCCACTTCCCTTCCTCAGACACGCAGCCTGTCTTCTCTAGGGTCGGTCTCCCAACTCTCGAACAATCGGTTGATTGGCTACACTGTCATGTATACCTTTTGCCACATATTAACTCTGACTGACTGGGATTTTTAATCGAAAAAGTAGAAAAAAATGGGGGGAAAAGATGAAATCATACTGTGGCCAAATGCGTAGCAAGACTTACCAATCATCAGCATATTTATTTGTTCACATTATTATAAAATTCAAGATAAATATGATGGTTAACATTTTTAGCCCCAGTCCCAGCTCATGGAGAAGCCACCGTCAGCTCTGAGCCCGCCATCGCCGCAGGCCTGCGGGTGCAGGAGCGCCGCGCGCGCTCCCGGAGAGCCACGGCCCCACGGGCGGGCGTTTCCGTGGGGGACCCGGCCTCTGCCGTGGCCTCGCCAGCTCATCTCAGTGTGCTCTTGGCCTGTTTCTGTCAATGTCTTCCTCAGAAGTCTGTCCTCAAA
Source organism: Cheirogaleus medius (assembly GCA_008086735.1). Lineage (NCBI taxonomy): Eukaryota > Metazoa > Chordata > Mammalia > Primates > Cheirogaleidae > Cheirogaleus > Cheirogaleus medius. The sequence goes on along the minus strand of VBSM01003199.1, from coordinate 11,996,861 downwards.
ACCCCCTTACTGGGTGCGGTGCTCACTGCCTGGGGATGACACGCTTGAAGCTCTGACTCGGGTGGGGAACCTAAACATTTGTACCCCTGTAATGTGCTGAAATTAAAAAAACAAACTCCTTGTGCCACGAGGCATCGCTGCCTTAAGTGCTGAAAGTCTGCGCGTCGTTGCCTTTCCCTGGACTCCGTCCGTCGGCACTGGTGTCTTTCACGCAAGGGGACGCTGTTTGGTGGGAAATCACACTTGTCCCCACGGAGACTCCGGCCGCAGTAAAGGCAGAGCGCGCACCGAGTCGTGCGGCCGCGGCCCGCGGAGGTGGCGCCGCTGCCCCCTGGTCGCCGGGACGCTGCCCGCTCCCCGCCACGCCCGGTGCTGCCCTCGGCACGGAGCGCCCCGCCGGCGTCCTCGGATCCCGTCAACTGTCCTGCCGTTCCACGGGCGGGACACAAAGCTCACCCCGCCTTTACTCATCGCAGAGGTTTGGAATGGATGATTTCTGTACTCTAGTAATAAATACTTTGCATCTTTTGTTCATTAGAAATGATTATTTTATATCTTCTTCATTTCTTTTTCAAAAAACTTAGAACGGGGCTCCACATCATGATTCGGTAAGTGCTAATTTACCAAACTTAAGCGGCAAAAAATTGGTAAACTGTCCATCTGCTTGCCCTGCTCCAAAGAGGATTCGTAAGCAACCAGCCTGTTTGTCAGCCGTCTTTCATTCTCTCCCTGCCTCTGTCCCTGCAGCTGGTCACACTTACAACCAGGACATTCCCACCTGCACCCCTACACAGCCCTGGCCTGGTCCTCGAGCCAGTTTCTGACAAAAAAAGTGCTTCTCGGTACCTTCAAGCCAGCACGCTCCAGCGACTCGAATAGCGTTAAATCTGTTTTCCAAAATCTCTTGTTTATACTGTTTTCCAAAATCTAAAGTGTCTCTAATTACAGGATTGAAAATTACATTAACTGCCTTTCCTCAAGTAAAGGATTAAGTATGCTTTTTTCTGTCCTTTCTGCTGTATTTCTAAACCAATTCAGCTGATGTGCACCTGTGTCCTTGTCTATATCTGAACACTAAGTAAGTCTCTGTGCATTACAAATAACTATCAATACTGCAGATAAGGCATTCCCTCCATCCCAGGTTATAGATACTATTGATTTAGTCATTACTTTCTGAATTTCTCATTTTCTAGGCTTGAAGATTTGCTTTGCCCAGCGTTTGTGATAATTGTGTTGCTGTGTTTTAAATAGAGTCCTCAGTCAACCCTGTATGACATCCAAAGCAGGGAGTAAACAGCATTGTTTCCATTTTCCAGTGATCAGCTTCTGTTTCCGCTTAAAGAAAATCACTAACTGTCCTGTTTGTGGGTGACATTTGATCACTAATTTGCTAGCAGTGTGGGTGGAGAACGTGCTATACTTCCTACTCCCTCCAGTTTTGAAAACAAAAATTGCTCAAGTGAAACCTCATGCTTATAGGGTTATAGGAGGGGGCTATGGGACTACACGGGTTGGAGCTGGCTCTGTGTTTAGTGAGAGACACAATTTCTAATGGAAACTAGGATTGAGAGGAAGCATTATCCTGAAAAATCAACACAAAGAGACAGAGTTCAGCAACTTTATCTGGAGATATCTGATATGCAAGAAGGTTTTTGTTTGTGTGTTTGATTTTTGTGTTTTTTGGGGGGTGAGCTGTGGTTTTGTTTTCCCCTTCCCCATGTGTGGAGTGGCAAGGACTAGGTTTATTTTGGTACCAAATACAACCAAAGAAGTCTTCTTTCTGCAGAAGCCCATGCGGGAGACTTTGGCAGTGTCAGGCAGAAGGTGACAAGTATCAGAAAGACGGGCGCCCACGCCTGCCTTCCTATCAGCCAGTTTATGAACTGAGGCATGAAGTTTGTTTTTAACCTCAGAATTTACAAGGTAAACAAATACTTACTGCTTTGCTTAAAGTATTATTGATACTGAAATCTATCAAAAGGCCATTGTTCTGTAGGAACAATAAGGAGCTAAATCTGTGTCAGGCTAATTAAAGTCTCTTCATGGAAATTTAAGGAATATATGAAAAGATTCAAAAGCAAGGTGTTCAAATGAAAATACCAGCCCTTCGAGAAAAGGAAAAGGAATAGTAGACATATTTAGGGTAATTATGTGACATATACTCACTTGTTATCTATTTCTAATAATAGCAAAATAAAATTAAGTTTGGTCGTGGCCATTCATACCAGGATCCCTCTGAAACTGCAGAGAATTTGAGTGACCACAGGAATAAGGTAGAGAACAAGAGGCTGGACTGCAGCGTGAGGCACACTTGCATTACAGGTTCTGTGTGACCTTGGATGAGTCACATCGACTCTCTTTGTCTTGTTTTTTTCTCTCTATAAAATGGGTACAAATAATGTAAAATAGCTAATAAGGTTGTTGTGATGATTAAATAAAATAATAATTGTAAAGCACATAGCACAGTGCTTAGTACATAACAAAAACTGAACAAATATTAATTGCAATGTTGAGAATATTGGTGGCGGTGATGATGATGACTCTATTTGAGATTAAATCTCTCACTGATGTTATTTACAGTGTCATCTGGCAGTGGCTAAGAAGGTATGACTTAGACTGCTCAATGTTAAGAATACATTAAAAAATACACTTTCACTTTCTAGACTCCTTTTTCTGAGATCTTACTAAATACTTTTTAATGCCACTCACCCCATACAAATCATTATATTTCTATGAGACAATGACACAGTATATGCAAGGTGTGTGTGATCAGCTAATCATATTAATATAGGGACAGAAGTAAGCCTTCTATCTTAAGAAGCACAACAAAGTTGACTCCAAGGCTCTTAAACATAATTTGGCCATGTGGTCATCCCTCCTTTCTGTTCACTGTGTTTCATTGGCAGGGATTTGTTCATTTGTTGGCCTGGCCTGCTATGGACCAGATTCTGTTATCTTTGTTTCTTCATCTAACCATCTTCACAATGAGTCTTATCATGTTCTTCCATGGGAGTTATGCTGCATCTTGTGACCCTTCCCTCTTCCTTCGTGGCTGATATAAGTTATTACTCCCTCATATTCAAGCAGTGGCATGAGAGGTTGGAATTATAAGCAAGAACAAATAAGGATGCCTAATGATGTAGGTTGAAAATAATCAGATAACCTGATGGGGATCACATTGAATTTGCAAATCACTTTGGGTCATGTGGACATTTTAGCAATGTTGATTCTACTGATCCATAAGCATGATATGTTTTTCCCTTTGTTTGTATCCTTTGTAATTTCTTTCCTCAGCATTTTGTAGTTCTCCTTGTAGAGATCTTTCATCTCCTTAACTAAGTATATTCCTAGGTATTTTATTTTCTAGCTATTGTGAATGGTATTGAGTCTTTGATTTGACTCTCAGCTTGACTGTTACTAATATATAGAAATCCACTGATTTATGTACATTGCTTTTTGTATTCTGAGACTTTGCTGGATTTTATCAATTACAAGAGATTCTTGGTGGAATATTTGGGGTTTTTTATCTACAAAATCATATTGTTCATGAAGAGTGACAGTTTGACCTCCTCTTTCCCGATTTGGATACCCTTCATATTTTTCTCTTGCCTGATTGCCCTGGCTAAGACAATACTTCACAGATATGGAAAAAATAATTCTACACTTCATTTGTAACCATAAAAGAACTGGAATAGCCAAAGCAATCTTAAGCAAAAAGAACAAATCTGGAGGCATCGCATTATCAGACTTCAAACTATACTACAAGGCTATAGTAACCCAAACATCATGGTATTGGCACAAATATAGAGACATAGACCAGTGGAACAGAAGAGAGAACCTATATATATTACTATCTACCTACAGCCAACTAATCTTTGACTAAGCAGACAACAACATACACTGGGGAAAAGAAGCCCTATTCAATACATGCTGCTGGGAAAATTGGATAGCCACATGAAGAAAAATGAAACAGGACCCCTACCTCTCACCACTCACAAAAATTAATTCAAAACCAATAAAAGATGTATATCTAAACCAATAAAAGATGTATATCTAAAGCATGAAACCATAAGAATTCTAGAGGAAAATACAGGAAAATCTCTTCTAGACATTGGCCTAGGCAAAGAATTTATGAAAAAGACCCCAATGGCAATCATGGAAGCAACAACAATTAATTAATTAATGAGGTTTGATTAAACTAAAAAGCTTCTGCACAGCTAAGGAAACAGTCAAAAGAACAAACAGACACCTGCAGAATGGGAGGAAATATTCCCAACCTACACACCCAATAAAGGGCTAATAACCAGAATTTACAAAGAACTCAAGTAAATCAGCAAGAAAAAACTGAAGAACCCTATTAAAAAGTGGGCAAAAGACATGAAAAGATTCTTCTCAAAAGAAGAAAGACAAATGGCCAAGAAACATAAGAAGAAATGCTCAACATTGCTTGTCATCAGGGAAATGAAAACTAAAAGCACAATGAGATATCACCTTACCCAACTAGAATGGCTTTTTATTTAAAAGTCAAAAAAACAATAGATTCTGGCATGGATGCAGACAGATAAAACACTTATACACTGTTGGTGGCACTGCAAATTACTACAACCTCTATGGAAAACTGTATGGGGATTTCTCAAAGAACTAAAAGTAGACCTACAAATTTGATCCAGCAATTCTAGTACCTTGTATCTACCTAAATAGAAAGAAGTCATTTTACCAAAAAGACGTTGCACTCAAATGTTTATAGCAGCACAATTCACAATTGCAAAGATGTGGAATCAACCCAAGTGTTCATCAATTTGTGAGTGGATTAATAAACTGTGGTATATATACAGCATGGAGTACTACTCAGCCATAAAAAAGATGAATTAATACCTTTTGCAACAATCTGGATGGAACTGGAGACCATTCTCTTAAGTGAAATATTTACAAGAATGGAAAAACAAACCCCACATGTACTCACTATTATATTGGAACTAACCGATGAGCACTCAGTGCACAGAAGAAGGGATGGGGGGAAGAAATCAACCTAATGGGTACTGTGAACATTATTTGGGCAATGGGCACACCTATAGCCAGGGCTCACGCATTACAAAAATGATTTGCATAACCTAAAACATTTGTACCCCCTTAATAATATGAAATTTTAAAAAAGAAAATAACCAGATAACTAGAAGCATCTGAAATCTTGTTTTTGAGCGTTGTGGATGGTCTTTAATCATCTACAGCTGTGGGCATTTCACTTGTTGCCAATGTCCAGTAATGGCACATCCCTAGCACATTGCTAACCACTTCATTACCAAACATTTACTTCTTACTCCTTGGTACATAAAACAAAAAAGAAACACTATCATAGAAATAAAATCAATAATTTCTTGCTGTTATTGTTCTTACCTCCAGTAAAAGCTATAATCCATGGTGCAATAATAGATTTTATTGATAAGTAAATTGCTGGTGTGTAGAGAAAAGGAGAGGCCGGAGAATGCGTACATATGCATATTCTCTTATCAGCCAAATTATTGCAAATGAAGAACCAATGATAATGAAAGACAGAAAACCTCAAGCCAAGGTGGACATAGGTTAAATTCTTAATAATATCTAAGAGTACCCCAGTGGCTTCTGCATACAGGAATTGATCCGTATCATCTTTTGAGAGTGGGAAATCTGGAACCATGATTCTAAGAATTTTGGATTCCTTAAGAATGGACAATGGCTGGCCAATTTTGTTATTTGGTCACATAATAAATATATTTTTTAAAAATAATCAGACCTACCATCTATTATCATCGTTTCATAATAGAAACAATGTCTTACAACAAACTTAAGAAAACATAATTTCAAAAAAATTGAAAGTCCCTTAAATTGAATTAATTTAACTACTTAAAAACTCTTAATGTTGTCCTTAGATTTTTAATTTTGCTATAGATGTAAAAGTTTTTTGCCAGACTTGCACTGATCCACAGTGCAGCATTTGAGAACCATGATGTTGGCATCTGGTGATGTTGGCACTTGTGTGTCACCAAAGGTCAGGGATTTGCAGTCTGCTCAACCCTAAGTCTTGATGACGTCAGTGTCCACACCTAGCTCCCCAGGCTCTGCGGCACTGGTGCATATTCAACAGGGGTGCTCAGGACAGAGTCTCCCAAGTCCTCAGCCGGCAGGAAGACCCTTTAGACTTACAAGCGCACGCATGCTCTTGGGCAGAGGACGCCTCTGAGGGGTGAGCAGCTCCCCTCACCACCAGTCAGGCCAACCGAGGGCTGAAAAAGCAGAAGCCCATTGTTTACTTTGGCATCAATATTTCACAATACACTCAAAAACGGCTTTTCATTTAGCAATTTTGGGGGGACTCCGTTCCTTTATTTTACAGCCACTCAGTGCCTGGCATAGTACAAGCTCCTGCAATCATTTTTCAAGCCATTAAATGTTAACTTCATTTGCTTGTATGAATTATGCTTTGCTCTTTTAGTTTTGTAATGAAAAATAAGTACAGGTTATGCAAGCAATAACCCCTGTGTACGCAGCAGCTATCTTTCTAAACGGTTCATTATGCCACAGTCTGGTACTCCATTAAATATAGATTACAGACCGCTGAATAAATGAATATCAACTAAGCGTCTCCATCCTTCTGTACATATCAATGCAAATAATGAATTGTGGCATCTCATGAAAATGGAAAACTAAGAAGAGTGGGTCAAGAAGTAATTACACATTTGTCTTATCTCATGCTTCTTGCCCTCAAAACAGCAGAATACATCATGGGGTTGAGGGAACGGCGCAAAGATATTTCTGATCTGTTATTATTGGTAGAAGCATACACTCTATTCTTGTTTTCTTTTTCCCCACAAATTTTTATATGGGAGGGGCCACCCTGGACCTAGTAGTCACTCTTGTTTGCTTTTATTAAGCTCTGTGAAGTGAGATCTTCTGAAAGCCTCCTCGGCTGTTTGAAGAGAGAAAACGTCGTGTAATGATCCCCGTCTCTCACTGGATGCCTGGGTGAGCACTTGCCTCTCCTCACCCATATCAAAATCGGAAACTTCTAAGCCAGAGGAAAGAGGACAGTGTCACAGCTTGGACACAAATGGATGTTTCTACTGACTCTTCACCTTTGACTTTAGACAGGTCCCTCCAGCCAGGCGGCCTTGCCTTGGTCCTTATCAATCCATCCTTATTTTAAATAGAACTATTTGAAAGGAATAAGAATAAGGGAGAATTGGCTTCCTGGGAGTCAATACCTTAAGTGGCCTGAGGATGTGTCTTAGTCGACACTGAAAAGATAAAGAATGCTGTAATTCAATTCTAATTTTCAGTGCAAGAATCACCTCTACCAAAGGGCAAAGCAAGTGGTTTTATTTTCTCTTTGGCAGTTTGAGTAGCTGCCTCTTAGCGTGATCGTCTTCTGTTTAATCTCACCCCTTCCTGCCCCTTCCAGAACCTCATTTCTTTGAATGCACCTCTCATCTGATCATCTGCACTTCCCCTTTGCTTTCAGCCGCGTTAGGTTTCCTCACTGGTTCAAGAAAAACACAGAGGACCTCCTCAGTGCCACTCTTTTCCTTCTTGTACTGCCAGAATCCTTCAAGGAGCCTGAAGGAGTGTTTTGTTTCCTCTCTGCCAATTCACTGCTCCTTAATCCACTGCAGTTTAGCTTTTTCCTTATTTCTTTACTATCAAACTGGTCCCTCAAAGGTCACCTGTAGCTTCCTAAATGCCTTTTTATCCTCCTCATTTCTTCCTCTCCTTGGTGTTTCTTTGGCACTTGATGTGATTAACTAACCTGATTCCTGCAACTTTCTTTTTTGCTGGCTTTTGTACCACTCTGCTATTAATATATTATTTGGACAGCCAAATGCCTATTCTTTTCTTTTTCTTCACTGGTTTTATTTCTTTTTCAAATCTCTAAACTGTTGCCATTACCCAAGGTTTTGTGTTTAATCTTTTCTTTTCTCCTTCTTTTGTGGTCAGACATAACTTTGGCACCTTGTGGGAAGGACGTTTTCTGCCTACTTCTTTCCTCCAGGAATAGTAGCTGCCTCCCTCCCTGTGGCCTCTCGACACCTGAACTGTCTGTTTCTCACACGAGATAGCAGCAACCTCTTGTATCTTTTCAGCCCAACTGCCTGGTACATGGCAGGCTTTCAGGAAAACTTGTGGAATACATAGATGAGTAAAAGGGTATGCTACATAATTTTTTCCAATAATAAAAATGAGTTCCAGTGCTTCATAAACATTTTTTCAGATAGCCCTAGTAATGGGAGTGTCATATGTGGCCAGGGCCACATCTGGGGGTGGCACGCCTGCCAATGTTTGGTTATCAGAAGCGGCAGGGGAAAGTAAGGCTTCAAGAGGTAGTTGCAAGTATCAAAGAAAAAATAACAAGATTCCAGGAGAGACTTTTCCTTGTTGTCTCATAACTGCAGCTAAGACCCAAATCTGAGGATAAAAAGCATTAAGTACTGTTGGAAAATACGATTGAGGAATTAATGAGATGTAGCTCATAAGACCATTATTTTATTGTATAACCCAATATTACTATATTAAAGACAGAAACAGGAGTTTGCAGGGTTTTGCCCTGAAGGAATGTGTGGACTCAATGGTTCACTTATTAGAGCCTGCTATCATGGGAGAGCTCTCAAATCTCCGGTAGGGATGTTTTCCAGAAAAGCTTCCCGGTATCTCAAAATCTGTGAGCTTCCCTGTGTCTTGAAAGACAAGACAAGGCAAACATGGCCCACAGGATAGGAGCCGGAGACAATGAGTGCACTTTGCCCAGAGATGCGCCCTGGTGGTTATAAACAACCTGTTTTATAGAGATGGGTTTCCTGCTCTCTCCTGACTATCTGTCTACCTTTAAGTCCACCATAACTAATCAAAAAAATATACAGTCACTATACCTCTTTTGTTATACCTTTGTTAATTGACAACTACCTCTTAGAACATAGAAGTTAGCCCCTAAAAGACTTTGTACCTGTTTGTCCACCTAGATAGATTAGAAGCCCCTTGAGAGGACTTTTGACCCCAACCTACTACCTGTATCCCCTAGCAACTGCATTCCCTGATATGCATATATGTTACCCTGACAACTGGTCTGTGATTATAAAAACCTGTATGATATTGCTGGTGTTTATGTAGATACGCCACTCTCCTAAGTACCCCACTGCGTTATATCTTACCTTTTTATATATATAAAACTATAAACTATACCTTAGTCTCTGTGTATTCTTTTATTTCTCTCTGTTGCCTATCAATTTCCTTATCCTCTGTGGCGACCCCTATCTTAGGGACTTGGCTCCGTGGGGAGAAGCAGCTGATCTCCTCATGGGCCTGCCGCAACTACTCTCGCCCACAAAGTACTACTGTATATTCTAGGTTTATAAATATTCACACAGAGACAGCCCCCATGGGACAGGTGAAAGAGCACCGTTACCTTCTTGGCCTAGAAAGGGCATTTTTCCCACCTGCAAAGCAAAGAATAGGATGACATATGGCTTACTTATTAAGTCCTCATGAGACTTCCCACTTTTTGGAGAGATATCTCTATAGCCATGGGCTTGCTCGTCTGTGCTCTCTGGGCAGGATAGTAGAAGTGCTGAGAGGCAGTCAGGCTAAGGAGCATGGTAGCAGCATAGGCTGAGCCCTGTCCTGTGCTGTGCCAGCTGAGCTTCTCAGGAGTTCAACGGACACAGCAGCAGCTACCTGAGCATGCGGCCCAGTCAGGAGCCTTGGCTTCCCCTGAAGGAGACCAGGATGGAAGACCAGGGTAGGAACTTAGGAAGTGGTAGAGGAGGCAAGTGCAGGGCTATAATGCATGCATTAGAGAATGGCACAGTGGAAGGGGGCCCAGCGAGACTCTTCAAGGAACTTTGCCTGCCCCTGTAAGGTGGCCAGCTTGGTTGCCTGTCACCTAGTTTTAGCCAGTGAATTAGTGTTAGCCAACAAGTAGAGACCTCCCACTCACTCAAGTTCCTGCTGTAATCCTCACTGCCCCAACACACCTGAGGAGTTAGCGCCTGGGGGAGGGAGGAGGAGAGAAGGTGAAGGAGCTCACCATGCAACCCATCCCTGATACACACCAACAGACTAGACTGTAGGACTGATGAGCCTGAGTCGGGGCTGCCATGCAGGGCAGGTAAAAAGGCAAGATCCTTTGAACTGAGCTTGAGAGTAAAACTTTCAGCAGAACAGGACTGAGTCTAAATGTTGAAGTGAGGATTTTCCAAAAGTCAAGAGTAACTAAGAAGTTATAGGATTTGTCCAAGATGCTATTAAGTTATCCCCTACCTACCAGGAAAAAGGACAAGCAGAGCAGAGTGGTGGTTTATACGTCAATATTTAAGACCTTTATGACATAGTTGCACAAAGGCACATTGATGTGACATATCAAGAGAGACAAGGTGCCAGAGAGACACCAAGGTGCTGCCAGAAGGAAGGCCAACAACGACTGCCCAGAGACATCGCCCGATAATCCCTAAGATTGAGTGTCTGACTCGAGCTTCATAAATTTGGCCAGTTCATTTTTTATTTTTTACTTTATCATTATTTAAAATATTTTTATGTCCTAGAGGAAACTAGGCCTTAGGAAGGCTGATTCTTTCTAACCCGACTCATAAGAGAGTGATACATGAGACAGAATGTGAATTTATTTATTAATAATATAGCATATTATCTTAGAATTCCTAGGTGTCTGGACTCTGTGATGCAACCAGATAAGTGAATTATACAAGAGGTAGATTGTTAAAGAGCTATTTTAAAGGCATCTAATGACGTCAGATCCTGAAATCCCACAACATACAGTATATAATGATACAGGCCTGATACCTACTTTGTGGTCCAAAAGGCCATGCTCCTGAGCCAGGCATCCGCTTGACCAAATGGATCTGGCATGGGCACTCTAGGGTTGGTCTCTGAGACTCTTCCTTGCCAAGCTTCACAGACCAAGGAAAACTTTGGTGTCTGAGATACCTACTTCTTTATTCAGCCATAATACATTCCTAAGCATCTCCTACATGCTGGAAACTATGCCAGAGAATGAGGTGTGTAATTTGGTGGTGTCTACTATTAAAAGAAAAACTTTAGTCAAGCAAATTTAACAGAGATTGAATTGAGGAAAGAGCAATTTACGAATCAGGCAGCCCTCAGAACCAGAAGAGGCTCAGAACAGCCTTTCAGCACAGTGGGCGGGTAGCATTTATAGACAGACTATGGGCATGCAGTACAGACCTGGTTTCAGTACAGCTCGGCTGTTGGCTTATTTGGGCATGGTCTGAGACTCAGCTAGTTGTTACAAAGACACACTCCTAAGTTAGGCTTTTGGTTTGTTTATGTACTGATTAAGTTGCAGTTCACTAAGTGTGGGCTAAAGGTACAGAGCCTTCCTCAGGCCAAATGCGGTTTAATCTAACCTCACCCATACCATAGGAAAGTGCTCAACTGGTCCTACTTCTCCCACCGTGGTAAAAGGCAAAGACAGGGTAGTTTGGAAGGAGAATGCCCCATGGGTGATGCATTGCCTGGTGGAAGAATTCACATTTGAGCATCTTCAAAGCTGAGTCCCTTTCCCACCAATCCAGTGTTTATAATGGAAGGTTCTGATCCAACCACACCTCATCTCCCGTCAGAGGATGGCATGCCCTCTATTTTTCTTCTCGGGCCATTGTTTCCAGCAATTACCCTTTTAAAATGAAGATATATCTCCCAATAGCTAAAAGAAAAGGATGCACTTGGACATGAGTAGAACAGAGAACACTTTACAAAAGAAGCAGTGGGAAGACCTGCCTTAAACACACATACACAAATACACCCCTCCCTAAATACAAGATACATATATATTCTAAACATATAAATAAATTATATATTTAAATATTGTAAGTATAAATATATGTAAAGTATATATACAGAATACATATATTTATCTTCTATTTAGAAAATAGAAGCCATAGACGTAAGTCATAAGACATTTATTTATTTGCTTCCTATTTCATTCTCTCACAATAATAATCGTGGTGGTAGCAGTGGTAGTGGTAATAACAGCAAGTCCTCATGAAGTGCTTATTGTGTGGCGGGCAGTGTTCTAGTGGCTTCTCTCCACTAACTCATGCACACGTCCTGGTATATAGTCATTATCGTCACCGTCATGTGCCCAGGGATAACTGAGTAAATCGCTTCAGCTCACTCATGCTGGAGGTGGCGGCAGCAGGCCATCCCCACGCTAGAGCTTGCCAGCCTGGGCTTGCGGCAAGGGTTTGTCTCCTGAGCATCTCCATTCTTCAGTCCTCTTGGAAATACGTTCTGAACAAGGACATGGCATCCGGAGGGAATCTCAGGTTGGGCTGTTTGTTGAAGAAATGCTCAGTTTATGACCCACTCCTTCCCTAGATTCCCCAACAAAAGTAGATCGTCCTAACAGTGATGCGGAAAAAGAACGTGCAAATAAACGTGGCATATGGGATAAAGTACTCAGTACACAGAAAAATCCCTGCCAGCTGGGGAACATCAGTGGTTTTCTCATCATTCGCCACCATTCTTGTCCCACCCAGCAGGAAGGAAAAGCAGCACATTAATATTTCAATATCACTCAGAATTTTGGAGCTTTATATGTGATGGTTTGATTTCCACAGAGAGGGCACATGGTAATTCATGAGTACTGAAGAATGAGTGTTCTTCTATATTGCCACCCCTTCCTCTAGATGCCCTGGTATTGAATTCACCTCCATGATAATGCTTCTGAGGCTGCGTCACTGCTGCTTGTACACTTATCTGTCACTTTTACTACACGGGGACGTTTTACAGTCAAATATTTGCTTTATATATTTTTCTATCTTCAATATAAGCCCAATATCTGGCCATAGATATTTGAAAAAATGAGTGAATTAATGAATTTAAAAACATAACTGTTGACCCTGAAAGCTCTGTGCTCTCACCCAGCCAAATATTTCCTCCCTGATGATTTTCGAAGTGTCAGCTTCGACAGTTCATCCGTGTCCCACACACGCCTTCAGCACTGAAGATGGCGGCTCCCACTTTCACTCTCTGCGCTTTTCAGTTTGCAAAGGGCTCTATAAAGGCACTGCTGCTCATCTGTATTCACCACAGGTGTGCTTCAGTTTACACTTCCAAAATAAACTGATGCATGCTACAGTTTTGCAAAAGGGTGTATCTCCCTATTTTCTATGAACTTTAGTGTATTGTTGCATGAAGGATCAGAATGATAATTTGACAAAACCAAAGCATCAAAAGATACCGCAGCCATCCTTTCACCAAACTTTCCACTAATTTGTAGCCAGATTATAGTTACTCTACCTCTAAGGTATTTTTAGGTTCAGAAGAAAGTCACAGATTGTAATGTCTGATGCCAGACATCGGGACGCACAGTGGCAAGACGGCAGATCCCAAGTGAGGTCTCACTGAGACTGCGAGCTGGGCCTGGCCTGCAGGCACAGTTCACAGGGCTGCCTGAACACCGGGCTCTCCGGACAGTGAGGGAGCCACACCCACTCTGGAGTCAGACAGTCCAGGGCAAGATGACTTCCTAGTAGTAGTGATTTGGCTAAATTCTTAACATCCCAATTTCTTCAGCTAGAAAAGGGAAACCATTAGCTATCTAGCTACTAGGTTTGTAGAGGAGACTGAATCTGGTGACATGTGAGAAGTATTACAAGTTGGTACCCAGTATGTGCCCAACAAATGTCACTGAGTATTATTATGATTATCATGATTATTTTTATAGAATTAACCGTCAAATCTCTATAGATATATTTCTTTTTGGATTTCCAAAGTACTAATTGAATACACTCTCTCACTGGCTCTTTGTGAAATATGTTAGAATTCAGCGTGTGTGTACAGGTAGCTATGCTACTTGGAAAGAGGGATTCCTCTCAGTTGTTACTGAATTATGGTCAGTGGCAGAACAACTGACCTTGTTTCTCTATGCTGTTGAAAACAAAAGAAGAATACAAAGAGGCCTACATATTCTTAGTTATAGAAACCCTGTGTCTGAAATGCACCTTCGAATGCAGCTGTGGATGTATCCGGCCACAGCCTTTTTTGAGTCACCAGATGAAGAACAAAAGCATGAATAAGAGAGCATGCCCCCTTCTCACTCGCATTGCTGTTGGTCTTCTCATAGTAAAATCTCATTAAATATATGTCCCCCCCCTAAAGACTGTAGCCTTCCCAACCTCTGAGGGAATTTCTGGCAACTTTGCTTGTTAGGATAAAAAGCTTCAAGCAATTACAGGAGTTTCCTATTTTCCTGATTAAAGGCTATCTTTCAAAAAATGCTACCTCTTAGCTATTTAAGTTTTTAAGCTTCTAACCTTAGTCTAGGTTTTCTTCCTTCACTAGGAAGAACCTTAGTCTAGGTTTTCTTCCATATCCCTTGTCCTCGATACCTTGGGTGACGTGGGTCCAATTCACTGATTTTTTTTCTGGAAGTACTCCCCTATCTACCTACTTCCCCCAGGCCACTGAGCAAATGTTATAGGGCCATGAAGGGTGCCCAGCAGCCATGCGCACACCGCTGCTCATCCAAGCCAGGTGTGCTACCCCATGGGGACTGAACCAGTCAGAGCCCCTTCCCTGGCAATTTGTAATCTGCTCCAAGACGGCTCAGGCTATGCCTGAGATATGCCAGGCTACAGGGAAGAGACATAACTCCTGGACATCGAGCACAGTGCTCTTCTGCTCTGAGTGACCAGAGGGAAGGCCGGTGTGCGGAAAGAGAGGGGCATGGAGCATTTCCAGACAGACGAGTCCAACAGAGGAGGGGAGGGTCCTGCAGGCTGGTGTGTTCCGGCGTGTGTCCGGGTCTGGCTGCACCCCTGCACTCACCTCCACTGGGAACCCCTTAGCCAGAGGTGCCCGTTCTGTAAGATCAGATGAATACCCTTAAGCTACAACCAAGTAATTTAAACTCAGAAAAAGCAGGACTTGAAAAAGTTCTCACAAAATTGAATATATACCTCTATATTTAACAAATAAATATAAATCTTCATGTATACATATCTATATCTACGTCCCAGGAAAGATTTTTCAAGCTCTTAAAGCTAAATACACATAAACTAAATATCTAAATGTTCTGTCCCTTATGAAATTATGTTCTTTCTATTTGTTTGGTTTAAAATGCCATTTTTATCTTAAATTTTCTTTAACTAAAAAACAAAGTCCCACTGTTTGCAAATTTTTGCATTTTAAGTAACTGGAGAAACGATGCATTGCGGGGACTCAACGATATGCCTCCGTGGTTTTGTGGCACTGCTCCCAAGTTGCACTCTCCTGGAAGTTCCAGAATCGGTCTGTGGACACCAGGTTCCTGCAGCTTCAGAGTTTTTAACTTAGCTTCTCTCTCTCTCTCTCTCTCTCTCTCTCTCTCTCCTGGGGACTCACACTGTCTTCCAAAGCCAGTTTCTCCCGAGACCGTGAGCCTCCCCACAGTCTGCAGCTTTCCCTTCTCATGCGTGGGACTTCCCTCCAGCACCTGTGCAGCAACATAAAATTAAGACTCAGGCCTGGTGCTGAACAGCGCTCTCTTCCAAGCCTCTGCCCGGACCCATCCCTGCGGCTTTGCCAGCTGGCTCTTGTGCCCAAGACATACTCTCGGCAGCACATTAGGATTCTCCAGCTCCTCACACTGGGCCTGACTTCCCTGAGCTCCAGCCGGCTGTGGGCCTTTTACATCACACCAGTGCTACATCATCCACAGCGACCTCTGGCCCCAGGAATGACTGCGACCGTCTGAGCTCAACAGGCTTGGCCCCCTCGGCAAGGTCATTACTCTCTTCGCCCTACTTGGATCACCTGCCGCAGCCTGAACTGAGATTCTTTTCACTCACACCTCCCTTTCCGTACATATATACTTCTCTATTGCTCACTTCCGGCCTGCCCTTCCCTCGGAAACTTCATCTCCTTCTTGTTGGATGCTCCCTTGATTCTTGACTGAGACAGTGGACTCAATCCTTGAACATTTCTCACCATCTGCTGACTCGAAATGCCTGTGGTTCCAGTTTGCAAGTCTCCTGCTTAGGGGCCAATCCCTCAAGGACATCCGAAACCTCACGGATTAATGTGTTAAATTATTAAATGACTGTACACATAAGGCATAGTTATCGAGACGTAGAGAGGCTAGTGGTTGCAGTAATGGGCTATCCTAAGGTTAGATATCTTTTTGCAACTTTGAGAAACCAACTCATTTACAGTTTTAGAGTAAAATTTTACATATTTTAATATACAATTTAGGAGACTCCAAGTCAAGAGTTCCCATCTCTAATAAAAGAACCAGAAAGAAAAAAACAACACTCTAGATAGTGGGGACATTGTAAGCATGTGCTGGGCAACAAGGCAGGGCGTCCCCCGCCTCCGTGACTCAGGTAACCCTACCCGGCTCCCCAGCCCTGCTCCGGTTTGCCTGCCCCGGGCAATCCTGGCTTGGGCCTGGTCAGGCTCCCACCAGTTCCCTGTGCACACGTGAGCAGGGGAGCTGGTCCCTGCTGTGGACCACGCACAGTGCCCGCCCAAGGATGGTGGCTCCCATCAGGTTCTTTCCTCGGATCCAAGGGCTCAGCAGGGGTGTTGCAAAGTAAGACCAGCCTGAGCGCCACGCGTCTGTGTCTACCAGAGCAATTCTGATTTCTTTATTTTTTTCCTGTGCTATATTTCGATTCCCAGTAATGTTTTGCTTGACATTTATGTAATATTATTAAAAAATAAAACCATACCTCTGGGGGAAAAATTGGTCCTTTATAATATTATTAAGAGGTTCAGGATCTCAGAGAAAGATATGGAACCTCTTTAGATGCTATAGAATGAAGTACTTCATGCATACATAATTGTAGTGCTTAGGGATTTTCTTTTCATTAATGTAGTTAAACTGTTAATAATAAGGCAAATGGAAATTAAGAGAAGTGAACGACATTTTTGGACTAGAGACAGCGTTGTATATAAATAAAATAGTGAAGTGCATAATGGCGTTCAGTCTAGGAATTCAATATTCTAGTAAATGTCACAGATCTCATTTGGATGTGAGAAAACACCACAAAATAAACAGTATATTTTCCTTGGCATTAAAGGTAAATGACAACAAAATTCAGGGTTAAATGCAACCATAACTCACAGGCAGGAATCACTCAAAATTTAGATTACATTTTGTCTGGAAAAGGAATTACTCTTAATTATAACAAATATTTTTGAAAATAAACTAGCAAAATCTCTTAAGATTACTTATTTCCTTTTTGTATTTTTCACTTTTATTTACTCTTAGTCCATTCTTTAATAATGGTAAAACTCTGTGTTCTCTCTCAGTTTTATAATTGACACTTCATAAACACATGTTCTACATGTGTTATGAACCAAAATAATTAGTATCTAGACTCCATAATATTTCCATTTCAATGGCTAAAAATAAACAGCACTATTCTTTGTGTTTTTTATTTAAGTCTGGATATTATATTTGTAAATATACTTTATAAATTACTTGAATGCATATGCATACATTCACATGCACATTAAAGTATATCTATATATTTTCCTGGGGTGGGGGTGTTTCCCAGGGAACTGGGTCATGGAGCCTCGGGCTAGATGGGTAGACTAGACTGGGAGAAAGCTTGACTTTGTTACTAACTGGTTCTGAGACTTGTAACCCAACACAGGAAAGATTTCCATGCTTACTAAACTGAAGTGAGGGATGTGGAGAGCACAGAAGTGAGTTCTGATTGAGTTTTAGCCTCTCATTGTAGTGATGGGGAAAACCGTCCAGTGCTGGGACGCAGCAGCTCACCGCCTCTCCGCTGCTCCGCATCCCCGCGGGCCGGTGCTGTGCGGAGCCGGCTGGAGGCAGCAGTGGGCAAGTGTGCGGGTGCGCGCTGCTGGGACTGGGCCTCATCTGGTCCAGACCCACGCTCGGTGCTCGGCTGCTTGCTCCCGTCCTGCTCGCGTGATCCTGATTGGGTACTTTTTGAATCCCACTGTTCCTGATTGGATGTTATAGCTTGTTGCTGATTGGACGCTTTTTGAGTCCTACCAAAGGTATAAAAGCAGGAGGAGCTGGGGAAAGGGGAGGGGGGGTCAGAAGAGCAGAAGAAGGCTGAGAGTGCAGACCAAATAAAGACTGTTCTTCGACTCTCCGCGTGCTGCCGGGTTATTTCCTGGGTCAAGAGCTGATAACACTAAGAGCTGTACCAAGAGCTGTTAACACTTGCCGGAACAGTAGAGCGACTCATCTTCTGTGCCTCAAGAGAGTTTCAGACGGGCAGAGGTATTGATTACATTAGTGTTCTGAGTATTGGAGGAACTGGGTCCCGGCTGGTCTCCTCCTCCAAGGACAGCCTCCCTCACTTATTATTGAGACAGTACATATAAAGTTTTCAATGAAATGCCAGGACATGGAAAAGTCTGGAGTGGGGGAATAGCTCTAAATCTCCAGAACCAAGATAATTCCTTCCTAACTTCATCCAATTCAATTAATTATTGTTTATTAAACATAAGTCAAACTTTTTCTAACAGACTGAATAAGGTCTAATCTAATCTTTAAAGCAGAGCTTTGCCAGCTGAGAGAGGCTAGCCAAAAGAGATACAGTGCCTTGCAGTCGGGGTGTTCTTGCAGAGATAGTAATAAAGAGAATTGCAGTTAATCTGCTGAAGAGTTGGAAGATGGTTGCAAAGGGGCTAGTGTTCAAACTTTGATTTGTAGGATTAAGGAGTTTGTTGGGCAAAGTCACATACCGGGCCATGTGTCTGGGACATCCATGGCAAATGGTGGATGCTATAGCAGGTGTGGTGGGGATTCGGGTGTGTGAGATGGGAAGGAATGGCAAGAGGGTAGTTTTGAGGTCTGTTTGCGGAGAAACTTGCATATCCAAGTTATATATTAGATATATGGATAAATAGATAGATAGATTTTTTACCTTGTTCCTAACAGGAAATCACTAAATAATTTCAAGCATGGAATTGATGATGTTTGGCTTGATGGGGAAGACCGTCGGGGTTGGGACGCGGCCGCTCGCCACCTCACCGCTGCTCCACATCCCCGCGGGCCGGTGCTGTGCGGAGCAGGCTGGAGGCAGCGGCGGGCGGGTGTGCGGGTGCGCGGGTGCGCGCTGCTGGAGCCGGGCCTCGAAGACGGACTGCACCGGCCAGTCCGGGCCCGTGCTCTATGCTCCGCCGCCTGCTCCTGTCCTTCGGCCGCGCTGCTTGCGCGATCCTGATTGGTTACTTTTTGAATCCTACTGTTCC
>VBSM01003199.1:11953432-11977534 GCA_008086735.1 Cheirogaleus medius | reverse complement strand
GTTAACGCTTGTTGCTGATTGGATGCTTTTTGAGTCCTACTAAAGGTATAAAAGTAGGAGAAGAACAGGGAAGGGGGAGGTGAGAAGATCAGAAGTCAGCTAAGGGTGCAGACGGAATAAAGACAGTTCTCCGACTCTCCACGTGCCGCCTGGTTATTTTCAGCGTCAAGAGCTGTTAACATTGTACGACCTAAAGCTGGCCAAGAGCTGTTAACACTTGCCGAAACAGGCTTATTTTGAAAGATAAAATATGCCATATGGGCCGGGCGCGGTGGCTCACGCCTGTAATCCTAGCACTCTGGGAGGCCGAGGCGGGTGGATAGCTCAAGGTCAGGAGTTCGAAACCAGCCTGACCAAGAGCGAGACCCCGTCTCTAAAAAACAAACAAACAAAAAAAAAAAAATATGCCATATGATGATTGTGCTGATTGAGGATTGTGCAGGATTGTAGCTGGGTCCCTTGAAATTTTTGTACCCCAGCATGTTTAATGACTTATCTCATGTAATATTGGACTAGGCCCTTGGTTGTTCACACGTTAACTGCTGGCTTCCTGCCCAGCACCCCTTATTCCCGCAGCAATTATTAATTGTGGATGCACATGTCAGGCAGGAGGAGAAAACTCCAGGGTCACAAGAATCTGTGAGTTAGTTTGGCAGAAGGAATGAATGCTCCTGAAAAAGTTGCAAATGTCTGTTGATGCCCAGAAGTCTGGGTACTCAAGGTGCTAACTGAGACTGAATGCAAAATAGACTTCCCTTTCCTTACTCCCCACCCCACATAAAAGCTCACTGCCTTATTTCTGTGACAAGACAGATACAAAGAGACCTTGTCCTCCTCTCTTCTTACTTTGGTCAGATAAACTTTTCTCTATATGCATGCACCAGTGTCACAGTGTTTGGCTTTAGCTGTGCATCCAGTACAGGAGTCTGTATGTGTGGTTCTGCAACAGGATGATTTACTTAACCAGTATTTTTACATTGTGTCAAACTGTTGAAGGAACTGGGAAGACAGCATTTAACAAAGCAGACAAACATACCTGTCTTCACAGAGCTTAGCTTCTGGTGAGCAGCAGACACAATGCAGGAGATAAATAAATAGTAGAGCCTGGCATGTAAGGAGCCTGGAAGTCACCACTCCATCCTAGAACAAGTAAACTAAAAATCAACAACTCTTCTTACTTAGATGCATCAGAGAAGTTAGGACACAGGGAAAATTGCTGCCCTCACAACTGTGGAGACATGCAGAAATCCATGAGCAGAAACCTCAGCAGGAATCACTACCAGAGTAGAGAAACCTACACTGTAATTGACAAACGGCTGGAGGCTCAGCATAGAGACTTCTGAGAGTTAAAAGCTGTGGGGGCCGGGGCAGTAGTAGGCAAAGCCCCCACACTTCTGAGAGTTTCACATGCATGAGCTTCATCAGGTTCTCATGTGCATAGCAGAGAAAAATTATCTTGTGTTGCTGCAGCTACTTTTTCGCTCCTGAGCTCTGTAGCGAAGGAACGAATGATTACTCGAAACACATTAGTGCTTTGAGAGAAGGGGAGAGACCAAAATCTCAAGGAGAAAATGACCTCCTCAGTTACGTTCCTCCCCGTATTTATTTCTAAGTAGGTGTGCAAAGGATCGTGCTGTCTGTTAATTTCTTTAACAACTTCCATACAGGTCAGCTGTTTTCAGCTGACCTTTGCACTCTGCAAACAAGCGGCTTCGGGCAGGCGTTTTCGCCTGTCCTGTCATTCACCTGCTCATGTTCTTTCCATCCCTCCATCCTTTCTTCTAGGCCCAGTCCCTACACTGTGTTTCTGGCAGGGAGAGAGGAGGAGTGGCTGTTTTGAAATACACCAGAACGTTCTGTTCTTAGCAATGCCTGCTGGCCTCAAGAGAACTGTTCTGTCAGAGCCTAACCCATTGCGGTTTTATCAAAACCTACCTGACTGGGGAATGGAAATGACCACTTCCAGCGCCCTCAGTGTTGCGGCAAGTGTTAACAGCTCCTGGTAGTGTTAAACAGCTCTTAAGTATTAACAGCCTTTGGTAGTGTTGTCGCTGGAAATAACCGGGCAGGATACGGAGAGTCGGAGAACTGCCTTTATTCCATCTTGCACCTTCAGCCGTCTTCTGTTCTTCTCACCCCCCTTCCCCGGTCTCCTCCTGCTTTTATACCCTTAGCAGGACTCAAAAAGCGTCCAATCAGCAACAAGCATTAACAGCCAATCAGCAACAAGCATTAACATCCAATCAGGAACAGCTATAACATCCAATCAGGAACAAGCTATAACATTCAATCAGGAACAGTAGGATTCAAAAAGTAACCAATCAGGATCGCGCAAGCAGCGCGGCCGGAGGACAGGAGCAGGCGGCGGAGCATAGAGCGCGGGCCTGGACCGGCCGGTGCGGTCTGTCTACAAGGCCCGGCTCCAGCAGTGTGCACCCACACACCTGCCCGCCGCTGCCTCCAGCCTGCTCCGCACAGCACCGGCCCGCGGGGATGCGGAGCGGCGGGGAGGCGGCAAGCGGCCGCGTCCAGTGGCGGGGGAGGCGGCGAGCAGCCGCCTCCCAACCCCAATGGTCTTCCCCATCATCAGGACTTCCTGTCCCAACTATGGAGTGGGGGTGAGAACTAAGAGGCACTTGTGAAGTTTACAGCCAAGGAGCACAGGTTCATTAAAAGACTAAGATCTAATTATAATACAAGATTCAACTATTTGTTGCACTGTAAGAAACCTGTGTTAAATATAAAGGCACATATGCATTAAAAGTAAAGGATGGAGAAAGATAATCAAGCCAACATCAGTGTAAAGAAGGCTGGAGTGGCTGTATTTAGACAGAACAGACTTCACTTCAGAAGTGAAATGCAAGCAAAATAATCAGGGATAAATAGAAGCATTAAATAACAATAGAATAACCAATTCTCCAAGAAGATTTAATAGTCCTTCCTACGTATGCCCCTAACAGCAGAGTGTCAAAATGTATGGCAGGAACTGACAGAGCTACAAGGAGAAATAGATGAACCCACTATTATTCTTAGAGGCATCAGCACCTCTCTATCAGAAATGGACAGATCCAGCAGGCAGAAAATCAGTAAGGAAATGGTTGAACTCAATAGTACCACATATCAACTGGATATAATTGACATCTTTAGACTCCTTCCTTCAACAACAGCAGAATATACATTCTTCTCAAGCTCACATGGGACATCAACCAAGGTAGACCACATTCTTGGCCATAAAACACACCTCAACAAATTTAAAAGAATAGAAATCATACACTGTATTCTCTCAGACCACAATGAAATTAAACTGATGGGGAAGACCGTCGGGGTTGGGACGCGGCCGCTCGCCGCCTCCCTGCCGCTCCGCATCCCTGTGCTGTGCGGAGCAGGCTGGAGGCAGCGACGGGCGGGTGTGCGCGGATGCGCTAGAGCCGGGCCCCCTGTGCGGGTCTGGGCCCGCGCTCTATGCTCCGCAGCCTGCTACTGTCCTCCGGCCACGCTGCTTGCGTGATCCTGATTGGTTACTTTTTGAATCCTACTGTTCCTGATTGGATGTTATAGCTTGTTCCTGATTGGATGTTATAGCTGTTCCTGATTGAATGTTATAGCTTGTTCCTGATTGGATGTTATAGCTTGTTGCTGATTGGACGCTTTTTGAGTCCTGCTAAGGGTATAAAAGCAGGAGGAGAACGGGGAAGGGGGGTCAGAAGAACGGAAGACAGCTGGGGTGCAGATGGATTAAAGACAGTTCTCCGACTCTCCGCGTGCTGCCCAGTTATTTCCAGCGTCAACGCCTAAGAGCTGTTTAACACTATCAGGAGCTTTAACACTTGCCGCAACAAAACTAGAAATCAATAGTAGACAGATAGTTAGAAAAATTTCCAAATACTTGGAGAGTAAACGTCACACTTCTAAGTAACACAAGGGTCAAAGGAGAAAGCTCAAAAAAAAATCAAAAATATTTTGAACTAACAGAAAATGAAAACATAACCTATAAAAATTGGTAAGATTCAGAGAAATCAGAGCTAAGAGGGAAAGTTATAACATTGAATGCATATATTAAAAAAAAAGATATATCTGAAATCAATAATCAAAGCTTCCACTTTCGGAAACTAGGAAAAGAAGAGCAAATTCCAAACTAAGTAGAAGAAAAACATAATAAAAATTAGAGCAGGAATAAATAAAATTGAAAACAAGAAAATCAAAAAACTCAACCAGAAATAACAAAAGCATGGGGAGATACATACATTCATTATCAATACAGATATGTATGAAAACATCAAATTGTACCCCATAAATGTGTATAATTACAGTGTATCAATGAAAGAGAAGAAAGAGAAAGAAATAGAGAGAAGAAAGAAAGGAAGAAAGAAAGAAAGAGAGAGAAAGAAAGAAAGAATGAGCTAGCAAAACCAAAAGCTGGTTCTTTGAAAAGATCAATAAAATGATAACTAAGAAAATCATGATAACTAAGGAAAAAAGAAGAGAAGTCACAAATTACTCATATCATAAATGAAAAAGAATAGATCACTACAGATTTTATGGTCATTGAAAGGATAATGAAGGAGTACTATGAGCAATTATATGCCCACAAATTTGATAACCTAGATTCTTTGAAAGAAACAATCTGCCAAAAGTCACACAAAAAGAAATACACGATTTCTTAGTGTCTTGGGACACTAAAGGACAGAGAGGAACATGTTCTCCTTGATAAAGAAAATCTACAGAAGAGCCGACGGCTAAGGTCAGATTTAATGGGGAGTCACTACAGGCTTCCTCATTAAGATAAGGAATCAGGACGTCTCCTCTCAACATTCTTTTTCAACATTGTACTGAGAGTTTTAGCTAATGCATTAAAACAAAAGAGGAAATAAAAGTACACAGATAGGGAAGGAAGAAATAAAATTGTTTTTGTTTATAGATGACATGATTTTTTATGTAGAAAATCTGAAATAATCTACCAAAATTTCCTGGAACTAATAAGCTATTATAGCAAGTGTGCAGGATACAAGGTTAATATACAAAAGTCATTCTCTCTCTCTCATATATATATATATATATATGGACAAGTGGAATTTCATATTAAAAGCACATTACCATTTACATTAACACCCCCCAAATTAAACACTTACATATAAATCTAACAAAATATATGCTAGACCTATATGAGGAAAGCTACAAAACTCTGACGAAAGGAACCACAGAAGAACTAAATAAATGGAGATATATTCCATGTTCATGGATAGGAAGACTCAGTATCATGAAGACATAGTTCTTTCCAACTTGATCTATAGATGCAATGAAATCCCAATCAAAATCCTAGCATTTTGGGCTAGGCATCATGGCTCATGTCTGCATCATGGCTCGTGTCTGTTATCCTAGCTCTTTGGGAGGCCCAGGTGGGAGGACTGCTTGAGGTCAGGAGTTTGGGACCAGCCTGAGCAACATAGCAAGACCCTGTCTCTACAAAAAATAGAAAAATTAACCAGGCATGGTGGTGCACACCTGTAGTCCCAGCTGAGGCAGGACTTGAGCTTAGGAGCTCAAATTTGCAATGAGCCCATGCCACTGCCCTCATTCCTGAGCAACAAAGCAAGACCCTGTCTCAAAGGAAAAAAAAATCCTAGCAAGATAATTATTATATATAAACAAACCAATTATAAAATTCATATGGAGAGGCAAATGACCCATGATAATGAACTCAATATTGAGGAAGAAGAAAAAGGCAGAAGACTAGCACTATCTGACTTCAAAAATTACTACAAAGCTACAGTAATCAAAGGGAGGATTGTATTGATGAAAGAATGGACAAATAGGTCAGTGAAACAGACTAGAAAGCTCGGAAATGGACCCATAAATATGGTCAACTAATCTTCAACAAATGAGAAAAGGCAATAAAATGAAGAAACCATGATCTTTTCAACAGATAGTTCTGGAACAAATGGATAAGCCACAAGCCAAAACAAACAAAAAAAAGAATCTAGAGACAGACTTTATATTCTTCAAAAATTAATTCAAGATGAATCATAGACCTCCTTAATGTAAGATACAAAACTGGGAAACTCTTAAATGATAACATAGGAGAAAATCTAGATTTTCTAGATGATTATAGGTACTGCAATAACTTTTTAGATATAACACTAAATGCATGATCGATGAAATAATTAATCAATAAGCTGTATTTCATTAAAATTAAAATTTTCTGCTCTACCAAAGACACTGTAAAGAGAACAAGAAAACAAGTCACAGACTAGGAGAAGATATTTGCAAAGGTGTATTAAATAAATGACTGTAATCTCAAATATAAAAATAACTCTTAAAATTCAACAAGAAGAACAAACACAATGAAAAATATGGGAAGACCTGAACAGACATGTCACCAAAGAAGATACACAGATGATGAATAAGCAATGAGAAAAGATGTTGAACATCATGTGTCACTGGGGAACTGCAAAGTAAACAAAAACGAGATACTACTACACACTTATCAGAATGGACAAAATTCAAAACACTGACAACACTAAATCCTGGTGAGATGTGGAGAAACAGGAATTCATTACTGGAGAGAATGTAAATACAGCTACTTTGAAAGACATTTTGGCAGTTTCTTACAAAACTAAACATATTCTTACCATATGTACCAGCAATTTCTCTTCTTGGCATTTACCCAAATGAGTTGAAAAGCTTATGTCCACACAGAAACCCGCATGTGGATATTTATAGCAGCTTTATTCATAATTGCCAAAACTTGGAAGTAACCAAAATGTCCTTCAGTAAATGAAAAGATAAATAAACGGTATCATATACAGACAGTGGAATATTATTTAGTGCCAGAATGAAGAAATGAAGCCAGAGGCGGCTTACTCCTGTAGTTCCAGCTACTAATAACGCTGAGGGTAGAGGATCACGTGAGGTCAGGATTTTGAGCCCAGCCTGGGCAACATAGTGAGACCCCATCTCTAAAAAAAAAGTGAGGTGTCGAGCCATGAAAAGGCATAGAGGGAACTTAATGCATGCTGCCAAATGGAGAAAGTTAATATGAAAAAAAAAACAAACTACATGTTGTATGATTCCAACTTTACGATATTCTGGAAAAGATAAGATTTTACTGGAGATAATAAAATGATCTGTAGTGCCAGGAGTTAGGGATGAATCAGTGGAGGGCCAGGTATCTGAGGGCCAATACACTACTCTGCCTGATACTGTATTGGTGGATTCATGTCGTTATACATTTGTCCAAACTCATAGAGTACACAACACCAAGAATGAGCTATGGGCTCTGGGTGACACTGACGTTCCAATGTGGGCTTACCAATGGTAACAAATGTACCACTCTGGTGGGGGATGTCGACAGTGGGCAGTGGGTGTGTGTGTGGGTGAAGGGAAGGGGTATATGGGAATACCTTGTACCTCTGCTCAATTTGGCTATGAACCTAAAACTGCTCTAAAACAAATGAGATGTATTAAAAAAGTGCTATGTAGTGTATCAGAAGGTGGCAAGTGCTAGGTAAGAGTAACATAAGAGTAAAGTAATGCAGGGAAAGGATGTTGAAACTCTGGGAGTTGTGAGGTTAATGCTGGTTTATAGGTAAGGCCTTACTGAAAAAGTGATGTCTGTCCAAAACCCTGAGGCAGGCGAGGGAGGCGTGTGGCCGTCCGTGGTAGGAGCATGCGAGAAGAGAAACACACAGTGCACGTGTGCTGAGGCAGCATCCTGTGCAGACAGCAGACCACGTGCTGACCCTGCGTGTGTGAGCCAGAAAGGGTTGTACGGGGTCTTGCAGGTACCTGGAAGGGCTTTGGTGTTTACTCAAAGGGCACAGGGAGCTATTGGAGCAGCAGGTAAAATGTTCCTAAAACTAATCCAAATAGGAGAAGAAATGACTCCGAACCGACACACTGGAAAGGAGGTGACCAGGTGGAGAGCGATGTGCGAGGAGTTGCTGAGGAGGTGGCAGAGCGAGCTACTGAGGAAGACTAAGAATGTGGAGGAGAAGGTAGGAAAGGCAGTGGGTTGGCCAGCAGTGAGCGCCACAGAGGAAGGACGCAGCGCACGGCGCCTGTCTAGGCGCTAGGCTTTCACAGCCACTAGCCCTATCCCTGTGGAATGAGAGGACAGACCCCTGCGGTGTGGCGTAGTGACACAGCACAGAGCTCTTCGACTGAAGTTCACTGAGTAACTGCCCTTAATATACTGCAGTGTGACATCTAATTAAGCATGAAGGCCAATAGCAATTTTAAAGCAACAAGTTGTATTTAAGCAATTATTGAGATAACAGGGACTAATTCCATCATCTTATTAAAGAATTTATATTAAATTTTTAAAGCCAAGAGCCAGCTCTATTTACCCTTTCTTTAGGATTTGGTTATTGGATAACAATAAGAAGAAAGTTATAAAATATTTTATTTTTTAAAAAAATTAATTTCTTTTTAAGTAATTTTTTGGACTCAGGCTTTTTAGTGAATTGTGTGGTTTTCCATCCAGTTAATGATTGCAGCTGAATTGCCTTACACAGAGACACAGACGGCCGCTGAAAAGGCTGGATATAGTGAGAATACATGCTTCTTACATATGCATCTAATATGTATGGTATATTAATTTTTTGTACTTTGTAATAATTTCCTGTTGCTGCTGTAACAAGTTCTCAAAAAAGGGGTGGCTTTAAAGAACACCAATTTATTATCTTATAGTTCTAGAGGCCAGAAATCTGAAAACAATTGTCCTGGGCTAAAGTACAGATGTTGGCAGGACTAGGTCCTGGGGGCCCCGGGAGAGAATCTGTCCCTTGCCTCTACCTAGTGTCTGGAGGCATCTTGCATTCACTGGCTCCTGACCCCTTTTTTACGTTGCTACAACCGTGTGCTTTTGTCATGACATCTCCCACCTTTT
This sequence comes from Cheirogaleus medius, assembly GCA_008086735.1. Taxonomy (NCBI): domain Eukaryota; kingdom Metazoa; phylum Chordata; class Mammalia; order Primates; family Cheirogaleidae; genus Cheirogaleus; species Cheirogaleus medius. Next base: position 11,968,647 of record VBSM01003199.1, on the reverse strand, counting down.
CTTCTGTAGTAAATTTTTCTTATGAGAACACTTGTGATTACATTCAGGGCCCGTGCAGGCATTCTGGGATCATCTCTGTATCCCCAAACCCTTAAAATAATCACATTTGTGAAGTCCCTTTGCCATATAAGGTAATAGTCACAGGTTCTGGGGGTGCAGAAGTGAATAGCTTTGGAAAACCATTATTCAGCATACCATACATACTATCTACCATAGATCTGCAGTCTCCAACCCCCAGGCCCAGAACCAGTCCCTGGCCGGAAAGGAAACCGGTGCATATCGCCACCCAAGCTCCACACCACCTTCCCCTGACCCACGACACTCCGGCCCCCATGGAAAAATTGTCTTCCATGAAACCAGTCCCTGGTGCCAAAAAGGTTGGGGACCGCTGTTATAGACCACATTATGGATTAGAAAGGCAGTTTCTTATAATGTAAGAGTGTGCTATTTATAATAAGAATTAGATCAATTCTAATACAAGCTCTAATAACAACTTGATCTTGGGTAGTTCCTAACTTTTTTTAGTTTCAGACTTACCTGTTGGAAAATGTAGGTAACACCTTGTAGAGTGTTTGAATATGAAGAAAGAATAGTTACAGCAGTATGCATTAATTAAGCACCTAATATTAACATATTCCTGTACCAGCCCTGAAAGTTGCAACAACAAATCATGCAGACCTGTTGTCATGCTCGCAAAGGGGACAGCTGAGCAGGGAGACAGACACTGAAATAAGCAAGCACACTGACCAGTGATGACTGCAGGGACCCCTAGGGGACAGATAAGGTCACACAGGAGTAAATTGTATGTCACCATGACAATCGGTCTTGGACAGGTTCCAAGAAGGGGAACCCCCAAACTAAGGCCTAGAACATGAGAAGGAGTTAGCAAGCCATAGAAGGAGAGCAAGAGTCTCCCAGGCAGAAAGTTCCAGTGCAAGGAAAATAAAACAAAAAGGAAAACAAAAATTTGAGAAACTAAAAATATATTTTCTCTACAGATGTATCATAGAATTAAAAAGACATACAGCAAAGGAGAAGTCTAAAAACTTTAGTAGGATCATGATAATGATTGTGACAGGCCAGCTCAGTCAGGTTCGAGTTTTATCCTCAGGACCTTGAAAGTGGATTAATGTCTGACAAGCCGAGGGTGACTGTGCCAGAGCTGTGCTGTGGAGGGATCCCTGGATACAGGAACTGGTATTAATAATCGGTTTAGGGAAAAGTAGAGGAATTCCACTGGTAGTAAAGAGGAGCTTCACTGGTAGTTCTTTGAATGGAAAGAACTTGAAAGATATGAGGAAGAAGTGGTTATTGTAATATTCTATAGAATGCCAAGTTTCTTTCTTGGAGACACCAAGCTTGGAGCCAGGGGACCCGGGAATGTGGGGTGTGTATGGGAAGGGAGGGAGGTGGCGAGCTATCAGCTTCGGACACGTTGGGATGGGGATACTTGCCAACACCCACACGGGAGGACAGCGCGCCGAGCTCGCAGGCGCTGTCGGCCAGCACGGACTCTACCAACAACTCGACCGTATTTTGGTAGACAAGTTGTGGACCACATTGAGGGATGTGTCAGGTAACTACTGACTGTGGGCGGTGATATATGAATGGCCTCATACGGGGGGTCAGGATTGAAAAGACAAGAAGAGCATTTCAACAGGAAAGTACCTCGTGCGAGCACAGCCACCGACGGGACAGAGCGTGTCCCCTACTGTACAGTTCGTGAGCTCGGGAAGTCTGAGAAAAACCGAAAAAAGAAAATAAAATCCCTCCCCGTGCGAGGTTCACGGGAACCAGATGTGGAAGGGAAGGCGCACCGAAGCGGCCACTCCCAACGCGCAGTGCGGCCGTGGACGCCGTGCTTGGTGCGGGCCCCCCGCGGCAGATCACGCGCGGACACGCGCGGCCGCAGATGCCGGCTGTCCACGGCCTTGGACTCCCGGGAGACCTTGCTTGCTTCCTTTCAACGAGAGGCTGTGCCTCGTCCGGACCTCAGGATGCGAAGGCGAGCAGGAACCCCACGGCCGAAGTCAGTCGCGGCGCGCGGCTGTCACGACGGCTGAGAAACCAGCCCGGCCCGTACCTGCCAGTTACCCGACGGGCACAGGAGCGCGGGCACACCGGGAGCCGAGGGTCCGCTCTCCTCGAGCTGCTCTGCCAGGTTTCCATCAGGCCTGTTTCAGTTGGGGCCTGGCCTTGAGGACCTGGTTCTTCCTGGTTTTCATGCACAAATGACATTTTCCCAGTTCCCACCTCGCTCCCCTTCCTTTGTCAAATCCTAATGGGCTCTGCTCTGACTAACCAGCCTGGGATGCCAGTCGGCTGCTTTGAGTTTGGTTAATTCCCAGAAATCTATTTCAAGTAATTATCCAAGCAAGAAACGCCGGCACCTACCGCGGGGATTGACCACTAGGTACATAAAAATCAGCAGCTCCTTAACATCAGACTCCGGTGAAATTTGATTCAGAACATTGAGCTTTCTCTCTCTCAAGACAATCAGTGTGTGCAGAGAGGCCTTTGCCACTGTCTTACAAAATAAGCAAATTAAAAAAAAATCACCCCAGATAATTATCTCTTCCCTTCATTGTTGAAAAAACAAAGACTGTTTCTGCCACCTCCTTCTAGCCTTCTTTAGGGCAAAGAACACGTCAAGAGAGTCTAATCGATCTCATTATGCCCAAAGCAATTACTGTTAAGGGACCGGCCTGATCAGAGCTTTCAGAAAGCGTCCACAGGTAAGCTCAGGAGGGCACAAGCTGGTTAGAGGCACAGCTACTCCCATGCCCAACTTACCGACTGTGTCAAGGCCAGGCACATTGTTTAATAAGAAGTGCCCATCAATTCATGAGTGTATTAATAAAATGTGGTATATGTACACCATGGAGTACTATTCAGTTTTAAGAAACAATGGTGATATAGCACCTCTTGTATTTTCCTGGATACAGCTGGAACCCATTCTACTAAGTGAAGCATCTCAAGAATGGAAAAGCAAGCACCACATGTACTCATCAGCAAATTGGTATTAACAGATCAACACCTAAGTGCACATACAGGAACAACATTTATCGGGTATTGGGTGGGTGGGAGGGGGAGCAGGGCATGGGTATATACAAACATAATGAGTGAGATGTGCACTGTCTGGGGGATGGTCATGCTTGAAGCTCTGACTGGAGGGGGGAGGGGGCATGGGCAATATATGTAACCTTAGCATTTGTACCCCTATAATATACTAAAATAAAAAAAATAATAAATAAATAAAAATTATGATACATCAAAAAACCCAAAAAACAAAAGGAGAATGTGAGAGCTAAATTTCATTGCCTAATTATTATAAATTATTTTTACAAAATACTCTATTTCTAAGTTATAGACTAAAATTTAGAAAGACAAAATATAAGCATAAATTACCCAGACCATGATATGTCCGAGCAAGTGGAGTGCCTGCACACCGAGCAGGTTCTTGACCTTTGCGTCACGAGCACTGGGTGCAGCGTGCCTTGGACCCGGACAGTCTTTCTGTGGCTTGCTCTCGTCCTTCCTGCTATTAAATCATGACATGCCGTGGACTCTTGGACAGTGACTGTAGAGTGAAATGTGATAATTTTGCAATCAGCCATGCTGGATTTCACATCTAGACTTTGCCATTTACTATAGCCTCAGTTCCTCAATCAGTACAACAGGATAAGATCATCTGTCTAAAAAGATCAATAAAGATCACCTCAATTTGATGACCCTTGCTCCCCACATAAGGGAAGGGCATTCATGACTCTGTCTGACTTGCTGTGTCCTTTCCTCTACATTTCATGGTATCTCGGAACCACAGTTGTTTCTTATCCATCTTGCCACTCTGCATTAAAATATGTTTTTGCAAAATTATTTGACATCAGTAACTTAATGGAAAATCAAGTCATTGAGTTGATAACAAAAAGCTCATTATCTTATTCCTCAAACAGTTCATTCTCTCTTTGAATGTTTCTGTTAGAAATCCAATCACCTTATTTAGCTAAAGCATTCAATTCTGAAACTTTTATTTGTTTGGCCAAATTTTCTTCCTTTCTACATGACTCCATTACCTGCCTGAAAAGATGTTGAATACCTCTATGAGTACTAACTACTCTAGGTTGAATGTGCCAAGTTTCTTTGGCCACTAAATCTCAGCTGACGTGCGTGTGTGTTTTTGTGCACATTTTATGGGTTCTTTGTATACAATTTTAAGCAAACTTAAATATAGGAAGACTTATATAATAAATGTACACAGTATACACAGTAGCTATCACCCGGGTTCAACAATTATCAACATTTTATCAAAGAAGTTTTCACTAGAGTTGTTCCAGCAAGTGTTAACAGCAAGTGTAACAGCTCTTCTCTGCAAGTGTTAACAGCTCTTGTAACAGCTCTTAAATAACCGAGGCAAGCTGAGAGTCGGAGAACAGCCTTTATTCCGTCAGCAGACTCAGGCGACTTCTGATCTTCTGACCCCCCCTCCCTTATTCTCCTCCAGTTTTTATACCCTTGGTAGGACTCAAAAAGCATCCAATCAGCAACAAGCTTTAACATCCAATCAGCAACAAGCTTTAACATCCAATCAGCAACAGTGGGATTCAAAAAGTACCCAATCAGGATCACCCGAGCAGCGTGGCTGGAGGACAGGCGCAGGCAGCCGAGCTTCCAGCACGGGCCCTGACCCACACAGGAGGCCCTGCCCCAGCAGTGTGCAACCGCATGCTGCGACCTCCAGCCCTCGCGCACCGGCCCACGGGGATGGGGAGCCGTGGGGAGGCGGCGAGCAGCTGCGTCCCAGCGCCCAACGGTTTGTCCCTGTCAGAGTAACATGTCATCTTGCCCTCTCCTCCTGGTCTGCATCTATCACAGACAATGGTGCCCAGTCCAAGTATTTACTGACAAGCGGGGAATAAGCTTCCTCCCTGTCAGATATTCTACACTTATGTTAATGAATACAAAATCAATTCTCTCTACAAAGATGTCATACTTTTAAATCATAATGTAATTACTCTCTTAAAAGACTATTTTATAAAATCCCTTTAAAAAGTTCTATTCAAATTGGCTTAGAGATAAATGAGCATTCATGTAAATTAAATACTTCTAAAATGCCAGAAATATAGGAACTAATCCAAATGTTTTTCAAGTTCACATTACTTGATTAAATCTTTCATAAGTAACACTGGTTTAATATTATTGGTTTAATGTAAACGGCTGTGTCTTCCGAGTTATCAGAAAAAAAAAACATGTTTAACTATAGGGCTCTTGCTTTAGTAGTTAACAGGGAAAATACTTAAGATCATGGCTAGCTTTGTCTATGTCTCATAAACTTTCATCAACAATTCAAGCAAAATTATTAATAATGATTAAATAAGATATAAGTGGGATAAAAGTTTATTTATGAACTTTTAAATAATAATTATGTTTGATCAAATATTTACTTTCCCAAATCTCTTTGGTAACTATACCCTTATATTTTTAATTTAAATTAAATGATAAATATTCACTGACTATCTAGATAAATTCCAAATAAGATTTTTGAAAAGTTGAAACATTAATTACTGGATATAAGTTTTAAGTTGATGTACTTTTGACTTCTTATTACAAAGGAACTAAAGATATTTGGCTGTGTTAGTAAATATGTCCTGATTCATATTGAGAATTGTTCTAAGAGGAGGCATATGTTTCTAGAAATAATAAAATGTGTATTCATAAAATATTAATATATGCTAGACAGTTCAAAATTGCTTACTTTCTGGTTTTCCCGAGGAATTAAGATTACTAGGAGTTTAAAATTCTAATTAATTTATGTAATTAACACTACTAGAAATAATAAGGAAAACAACTCTGTATGCAAAGTATACAGGGAAAAAAAGATGTTATAAGGTATGAGAATGCATTTTCTTGTTGAGAAAAAGAAAAATTTTAACTCATTTAAAAGTTATTCAAAGTTTGTTCAGAGTGAATAAATGAAGGAGGGAATGATATAGATAAAACTGAATGGATATAGAAAGTTGAGTAGAGAAAGTCAGAGAGAATCTTGTGCTATCAAACTGACTAAAATTGAATAAATTCATTATAAAGGTTTTAAAAAGAAGCTTAAATATCAAAAGGACACTGATCCAAAACTAGAATTTGGTATTCTCTTTTAAAGTGACAAAATTTTCTTGGAGTATTGATAAGGGAAAGTGAAAGATTTTTCTTCTTTTTTTAAGTGAAAGGAAGATTTATATCTTATCAAAACAACTTCCTGTGCTTCATGTTATCTTTTATCAGGGTTCTTGTTACTTAAAAAGAAAACTTAACTCTCCTCATTAAAAGAGTTATTTTTCTACAACTATATAACTTTCTGTATTTTCCTTTGAATTCTTTTAATTTCAACTTAAAAATAAATTCATCTCATTGTGATTATCTTCAGTAGAGATGGAGGTGACAGTAGAGAGAAAAATTATATTTCAAAAGAGACTACAGTGCACCTGTTGTTAGGTTCTAGCTCATTGTTTTAAAGATTTGTTATTTAGCTGTAAACTGAACTGAATTCTGAATTCTTCTATTTTCCTCCGATATCTGGCTATGATTCTCCAAACTAATATTTCCAATTTTTCCCACCCTCATGTCTTATAATCACTGAAATTAAAATGTCCTTTTTCTGAAGCTCTGCAAAATGAAGCCAGGCGGCAGCTTGATGTTGACTTGATATGGACAAGGGGAATCACCAGACAACTTATGTATGTAAAATCTTTGTGCTTCTTGATGTGTGGGCTGCTCAGAAAGTTCCAGGAACACCTGATGCAAACTGAAAACTAGAGAAATCTGTCAGATTTCCAGGGTCTGCCTCCACTGAAAATGCTTTTAGCCCAATGTCTAGAAATCTCCAATGGCTGCCTTCCAGACTCAGAAACTAGTTTGTAGATTGTACCAAACATTAATCTTTGTTGTTTTAAATTTCTGTAGAAATATCTTTTATTAAATACTTGCATGCTTGCACCATGTAGAGGCCTAACTTTGATAGAAGCCTGCTTGCAACACATGACCTCCTGAAAGGAGACAAACTATTTAATTGGACTGACCCATTCCTAGATTTCTTACCACTCAGCTACATAATAACTTGACTTTTCTCTTCACAGCCATCAGCTCAGGTTTAGTGTGTGGAACTTTGCAGGGAAATCTCAGACAGGGGAAATGAGGGAGCTCAGAAAATGACACCTCACGATGTACCACTTCGATGTGATAATGACTTCAAACTGAGGGTACTTGGGGAACAGAGAGTGCAAAATGGAGCTTTTTCTGAACCTGACTTATCTGCCTAAAGATCCATCCTCCAAAAGGAGCTTAATTGTCATGAATCACCTCCCCAGGAATCTGATCAACCAGGGAAGATTAACTCATACCAAAAGGGAGGAGACAGGAGATCGATAGTACCCCTAGACAGTCTTCGCCTCGGGTTGCTCTTCTGAAGGCCCATTCATCTTTCCCCAAATCATTCACTGTCTTCTAAGTTGCCTACATCTCTCCTCCCTTTCCCCTTATAAAGAGGTTATATAACCTTCTGAATCTCACTGGGTTTTTGAGTATTCACTTTTCTTTCCTATGATGCCCCCATGCATGTAATACATTTATATAACTTTTCTTCACTTGCTGTCAGTTTATTTCATAGGCTTAATTATCAAACCCTCAGTGGGTAGAGGGAAAGTATTCCCTCCTCTGAAGTTGCTTAAGAACAGGGGTTGTGTCTCATTTACCACTGTTTACCTAGACTTTTCACAGAAGAAAAGACAGAAAGGAAGAGAGGGGAGGAGGAAGGAGAAAGAGAAAAATTTCATAAGAGGATTAGAGAGGAAGGGATGGATGGAGGGAGAGAAAAAAGGAAGAAAGAAAGACAACAAGGCAGGAAGGACAGAAGTAAGGAAGAAAAACAGAAGAATTCAGGGAGATAAGGGAAAAAACCTTCTGGAATAGGAATCTATCATGTTTTTGAGGGCTTAACATACTGTCATTGGTTTGTTTTTACGGAAACAATTGTGCAATATTAATTCAGCAAATATTTGCATTTTGCTTTATATTTTGCAAAGTTATTTAATACAAATTATCACAGTTTTTATTATGACAATAAATAATATAATAACCCACTGAGCCAAAGTGTGCTAGAAAAAAAAGGAAGATATCCACTGGGAATACTTATCATTTCAGTGATACAGCACACACTTCCAGAAAATCTGAAATGATATAGTCTTCATCTTTTGAGCTAAACAAAATCACTGATTTATCGACTTCTTCCCTAAATATAAGAAAGAAATAGATAATAATAAAGATACATTTTCAATTTATATTTAAAATTTTATTTATTTGTTTGTTTACTTATTAGATAGTGAATTCCTTGGGAACATAAAACTAAGTACAAGAAGGGGGGACTTTCAAACACTCTTAACAGCAAGAACTTTCATAAGACTCTAATCAAATCCCAAATCAATCTTCCAATGCTTACTCTACTGACCCCCAAGGATGCAACTGACCAGAGGCTAATAGTACTGCTAAATTGTTGTAGATAACATAGAGGTGTTTGGAAATGTGATTTACATATGGAGAAGTTGGCTTAATTTTGCTGAGGATGTAAACGTGATAGACTCCCAAGCATAAAAATTCACTTTTTATTCAGAAGGCAGAGCCAAATTCTTCCCAGCAAACACACACGTTTTTAGAAGGAGTGAATGCTGCACTGTGAAATTAATTTTATCCTTTTTTAAATAGCAATCTGTTTAATAACACGTCCTCTGATATATGGAGTCTGTCATATGGAGCTGGGTGATTTGAAATAGAACCTCCCTCCCTCCTGGTCTCCACACATACCCAAATGGGTTATGAATAGAATTTATGCTTTGGAAGTTCTTTGTGTTCCAGTTTCTAATCTTCTATTATTTTTTAAATATTTTTTTATTTCAGCATATTACGGGGGTCCAGATGTTTAGGTTATATACATTGCCTTTGCCCCACCCGAGTCAGAGCTTTAAGCGTGTCCATCCCCGAGACAGTGTGCACCGCACCCATTAGGTGTGAATATACCCATCCCCTCTTCCTCCTCCCATCTGCCTGACACCTGATGAATATTACTACTATATGTGCACTTAAGTGTTGGTCAGTTAATACCAATTTGATGGTGAGTACATGTGGTGCTTGTTTTTCCATTCTTGTGATACGTCACTTAGTAGAATGGGTGCCAGCTCTATCCAGGATAATGCAAGAGGTGCTAGATCACCATTGTTTATTGTGGCTGAGTAGAACTCCATGATATACATATACCACATTTTGTTAATCTACTCATGTATTGATGGGCACTTGGGTTGTTTCCACGTCTTTGCAAATTGTGAATTGTGCTGCTATAAACATTCTAGTGCAGATGTCTTTTTTATAGAATGTCTTTTTTCCTTTGAGTAGATGTCTAGTAATGGGATCGCTGGATCAAATGGTAGCTCTACTTTTAGTGCCTTTGAAGTATCTCCTCCATATTACTCTCCATAGAGGTTGTACTAGTTTGCAGTCCCACCAGCAGTGTATGAGTGTCCCTATCTCTCTGCATCCACATCAACATTTATTGTTTGGGTCTTCGTATTGTTTTTCTCTTTTATCTGTCTTTCCTGGCCAAATAAGATGCCTGAAACCCCACTGCTGAAGTCAAGCTTTCCTTCAAAATATATCCAGAATGCTTTTAAATATAAACCCACTTCCTAGAAAGGACACACACCAAGTAATTTTTCTTGCTCTTAGGAAGAAAAGAACCATGTACAACATGTCAATGGTTTACTAATCCTAACAACAAACTTTGCATTATATTTTCTATTTTAGATAAAAGAGACTGAAGCTTAGAGAAGGTATATCATTACTAACAATCCCATTTGTCAGATATGAGAGAGGCAGGATCCTAGCCCTTTGGCGGTCTCTTAAGATAATACTCAGCTACTTGAAACCTGTACAGTGAAACCTTTAGGGCTCCCTACAGAACTCATGAGAGACTTTAAATGCCTTAGCATGATGTGAATCCTTAGTGTTTTCATTCCTCTCCTTTTTCCTCCTCCAGCATCGTTCTCGTCATCTACATCTCCCTAAGTGATTTCAAGCCTAACATCAAGCCATGCTTAATATAGAAATGTGGCAGTCAGGCTGCACTTAAATTTCTCAAAAATAGCAGATAATTAACTTCATCCCTCAGAATGCAGAGCATAATATCAGATAGAAACTTGGATCCAAAAGAAGAAATAAAGGCCAGGCATGGTGGTTCCCAGCACTTTGGGAGGCTAAGGTGGGAGGATCACTTGAGGCTAGGAGTTCAAAACCAGCCTAGGCAACATAGAGAGACCCCGTCTCTACAAAAAGTAAGAAAATTATTAGCCAGGCACGGTGCTACGTGCCTGTAGTCCTAGCAACTCAGGAGGCTGAGACAGGAGGATCACTTGAGTCCAGGAGTTTTAAGGCTGTAGTGAGTATAATGACACCACTGCAGTCTAGCCTGGGTGATAGCGTGAGACCCTGTCCCTAAAGGAAAAAAAAAAAAAAGAAAGAAAGAAAAAGAAAGAAAGAGCAACAGAAGTGGTAAATAGATGGATAGGTAACTATGAAATGTGATCTTGTATTCTCCATCAAGTTGAAAGATAACTGACAGCCTAAAGTAAAAATGGCAACACTTTATTGTGGGATTTATAAAAAAAGCAGATGTAAAATATGACAAAAACACAGAAATATCCAGATAGAATATGGAGATTTACTGTTGAACAGTAAAGATATCTTAAGCGAAGTCATACAATATCAACTCAAAGTAAACTTTGATAAGTAAAGGACGTATATTGTAATTCCGATGGCAACAGATAAAAATACAAAGGGGCATCACTAAGAGCCAATAGGGAATGAATGAATATATATAACATTTCAGCATACTTTTTTTCTTTTTCCATTATTATTATTGTTATTATTTGATATGTCTGTCTCCAGTTCTTTTTTATTGAGATGAAATTCACATAACATAAAATTAACCATTTTAAAACGTACAATTCAATTGCATTTAGTATATTTACAGTGTTGTGCAATCATTGTCTCCATTTAGCTCAAAAACAGTTTCAACACCCCCAATGGAATCTTTGCACACATTAAGTCGTTATTCTCCATTCCCTCTTTTTCTCAGCCCTTGGCAACCATTTATCTGCTTTTTGCCTCTATGGATTTACCTATTCTGAGTATTTCATGTGAATGGAATCATATATTGCTGGTGAGAATGTGAAATTGTAATACTATATTGAAAATCTATTTGAAATTTTCTTATAGAATTAAATAAACCTACCTTTTGACATAGCAATTCCACTCTTAGGTATTTACTCAAGAGAAATATAGTCAACTTTATTTATTTATTTTTTTGAGGCAGTCTTACTCTGTCACCCTGGGTAGAGTGTTGTGGTGTCATCATAGCTCACAGCAATGTCAAACTCCTGAGATCAAACAATCCTCCTGTGTTAGCCTCCCGGAGTGCTAGGATTACAGGCATGAGCCACTGTGCCCAGCAAGACAACTTTATTTCTAACAGCCCCAAACTAGAAGCAACCCAAATGTTCATCATTAGGTAAATTGATAAACATATTAAACAAAGAACCACTGTTCATCAATTTAAAAATAAATAAAATACTAATACTATACCTGGTGTACTGTTTTTCAGTGCTCCATTTTGAAATTTTCCTACCCATTTCTTAATGAGGAAATACTGACTTTTGCCCTCCTTCTTTCCTTCCACACTCCCTTGCACAAGTTTCCCTGTCTAATTATGTGCTTATTTAGAAGTTCCAGAGACTGAGTCTCCAAATAATCCAGACCCCATCAGGTGGTGGCCTCAAGGCCACAGTTAACCTACAGATAAATAGCCTTCCAGATGGCCGAGCCCTTTCATCAGGTAGAGCAATCATTCAAGACAGTTATCAGGACAAGTCATGCTGACCAGCACCTCCTTGCCACACCTGCATGCCCCTCATACCAAATTACCTTTTAAACCCCTACGTTCAACCCAAGACTTCAAAATGGTTACTCTGAGGCATGAGCCTCGGCCAGTTCCCCACTTCTAGCTCTGGCATAAAGTCACTTTCTTTTCCCTACATCTCGTTCTTATTATTGGCTTTCACAAGCATTGAAGAGCAGAGCTGCACTTGAGTACAATACAAGCTACAACACAGACACATCTTAAAATCTTCACGTTCAGTGAAAGATGCCAGACACAGAGGTATACTGTTTAATTCTATTTAGAAGTTCATAATTAGATAAAATGAATGTATGATTACAGAAATTACAACAAAGATTGCCTGTATGACTAGGGATTGCCTTAAAGGAACATTATAAAAATTTCTGGGGTAATAGAAATGGTCTATATTTTGATTGGTGTGACCATTTCACCATATTTAAATTTTCCCTTAATTTTTAAAAAGTAACACTAAGCACAGACCCTTCTATAATAAGAATGGAGAAAAAAATAGATCTTTGAGGTCTGAGAGTTTGGAATAAAAATATTCCAAAATTATGAGTCCTCTATAGGCATGTTGGGATGAAGGGAAGACTTCCCCTTCCCCCTTTCCCCTTGGAAGGGTCACTGAAAAATCAACTCACAGTAAGGCAGAATAATAAGAGAAAAAACATCAAATTGTTGGGTTGGCAGTCTGTTCTCAGTTCTTGATGTGCTCTTAGCCAAAATTAGTAGAAGAAAAAAAAAAAGATTGGAGCAGAAAGAAATGAAATTGAAACAAAAAAAAAAAAATACAAAAGATCAATACAAAGTTTGTTCTCTGAAATGATAAACAAAATTGACACAACATTAGTCAGACTAATATAAAATGAGAAGAGACCCAAATAAGTAAAATCAGAGATGAGAAAGGAGACATTACATCTAATTTAAAGGATCATTAGAGACTACTATAAGAAACTATATGCCAATAAATTAGAAACCATAGAAGAAATGGAAAAATTCCTAGAAATTCCTAGACACATACAACCTACAAAGATTGAACATGAAGAAATTCAAAACCTGAAGAAAAAACAATAGTGAGTAAAAAGATAGAAGCAATAACAAAAACAAGCCCATGACCTGATGGCTTCACTGCTGAATTCTACCAAGCATTCAGAGAAGAACTAATACCAATCCTGCTTAAACTATTCCAAAAATTCAAGGAGAAGAGAATACTCCTAAACTCATTGTATGAGGCCTGTCTCACCCTGATACCAAAACCAGACAAAGAACCAACAATAATAGAAAAGTATAGGCCAGTATCTCTGATGAACATAGATGCAAACATCCACAACAAAATAGTAAGAAACTGAATTCAACAACATATTAAAAATATTATTTATCATCAACAAGTGGGATTCATCCCAGGGAATGCAAGGATGGTTCAACACATGCAAATGAATCAATGTGATACATCATATAAACAGAACTTAGGGCAAAACCCATATGACCCCATTTCAATTGATACTGGAAAAGCATTTGAGAAAATTCAACATCCGTTTATGATAAAAATTCTTTTAAAACTGGATATAGAAGGAACTTACCTCAACACAATAAAAGTCATATATAACACCCACAGCTAGTATTACACTGAATTGTTAAAAACTGAAAGGCTTTCATTTAAGATCTGGAGCCCAACAAGAATGCCCACTTTCACCACTGTTATTCAACATAGAACTAGAAGTCGTACTTAGAATAATCACAGGAAAGAAAGAATAAAAGGGCATCCAAATTGGAAATGAAGAAGTCAAATTATCATTGTTTGTAGACAATATGATCTTATATGTAGAGGAAACTAAAGAGACCACACAAAAATTATTGAAGCTTATAAACAAATTCAGTAAAGTTGCAGGATCCAAAATCAACGTACAAAAATCAGTAGCATTTCTATATGCCTACAGTAATCAATCTGAAAAAGAAACCAAGAAAGTAATATCATTTACAATAGTCATGAATAAAATAAAATACCTAGGAATAAATTTAACCAAGAAGTGAAAGATCTCTATGATGAATACTATAAAACATTGATGAAAAAATTGAAGAGGCTACACAAAAAAATAGAAAGATATTCCATGGTCATGGACTGGAAGTATCAATATTGACAAAATGTCCATAATACCCAAAGCAATCTACAAATTAAAATGCAATCTCCATCAAAGTACAAGTGGCATTCTTCACAGAAATAGAAAAAAAATCCTAAAATTTATGTGGCACCACAAAAGACCCAGAATAGCCAAATCCATCCTGAGAAAAAAGAACAAAAATGGAGGAATCACATTACCTGACTTCAAATTCAAATTATACTACAGAGCTGTGGTAACCAAAACAGGATTATACTGGCATAAAAACAGACGCATAGATGAATGGAACAAATGAGAGAACTAGAAATAAATCCAAACATCTATAGGGAGCTTATCTTTGACAAAGGTGCCAAGAACATACGGTGCAGAAAGGACAGTCTCCTCAATATATGGTACTGGGAGCACTGGATATCATTATGCAGAAGAATAAAGGTAGATCCTTATCTCTCACCATGTACAAAAATAAAATCAAATGGATTAAATACATAATCTAAGACCTGAAACTATGAAACTAGTAGAAAAAAAAATTGGAGAAATAATTCAGCACTTTAGTCTGGGCAAGGACTTTTTGAAAACACCCCCAAAACACAGGCAACCAAAGCAAATTTGGACAAAGGAGATTACATCAAGCTATAAAGCTTCTGCATAGCAAAGGAAATAATCAACAAATTGAGGAGACAACTCACAGAATGGGAGAAAGTATTTGCAAACTACCCATCTGACAAGGGACTAATAACTAGAATATATAAGGGGCTCTAAGAATTCAACAGGAAAACATCAAACAATCCAAATAAAAATGTTCAAAGGATCTGAATAGACATTTCTCAAAAGAAGACATGCAAATGGCCAACAGGTATATGAACAAAATGCTCAACATCATTAGTAATCAGAAAAATCAAATCAAAACTATAATGAGATAACATCTCACTCCAGTTAAAATGGCCGTTAATAGAAAGACAGACAATAATGAATGCTTGCAAAGATATGGAGAAATCGTTCTATATTTTGATCACGCAGCTGCCCGTTACAGTGATTGGTAAGCTCCTTATCTGCTATTTTTTTCAGCCTTTTACTTTACCCTGTCCTTGATTGGTCCTAATCTGTTCCGG
>VBSM01003199.1:11936880-11953332 GCA_008086735.1 Cheirogaleus medius | reverse complement strand
GCCCATAATGCCCTGCAGTAAGCTGCGGTCAGCAAGCAAGCAGTAAACAGAAGCAAGAAGACAGCCATTAGCCTAATAGCCCAGTATTCTACAATAGTTAGATAGAATAAACAGTATTAGATAGCACAACAAGATGACTATAATCAACAATAAGTTATGGTATACCTTAAAATAACTGAAAGACTAGAATTGGAATGCTCTAACACAAAGAAATGATAAATCCCTGAGGTGATGGGTGCCCCAATTATCCTGATTTGATTAATTCACACTTTTGAATGTATCAAAACATTCCATGTACCCCATAAATACATAAAACTATTATGTACCCATTATGATTAAAAATTAAAAAAAGAAAAGAACTGGAGGAACCCCAAATGCAGATTAATAATTGAAAGAACAGATCTGAAAAAGCTACATTGTCAATGCCTACATTTTTTATATAGATTTGCATTTGACTCACCAACATTTATTGAAAAGATGACATATTTCAATGTTTTAAAATTTCTCATGATAATAATTTTTTTTTTTGTTTGTTTTTTTTTTTAGAG
Organism: Cheirogaleus medius; assembly: GCA_008086735.1. NCBI lineage: Eukaryota > Metazoa > Chordata > Mammalia > Primates > Cheirogaleidae > Cheirogaleus > Cheirogaleus medius. The sequence goes on along the minus strand of VBSM01003199.1, from coordinate 11,952,784 downwards.
ACGGGGTCTCGCTCTTGGTCAGGCTGGTTTTGAACTCCTGACCTTGAGCTATCCACCCGCCTCGGCCTCCCAGAGTGCTAGGATTACAGGCGTGAGCCACCGCGCCCGGCACATGATAATAATTTTTGATATTTTTTCATATAGAGAATTAGCACACTTTTTTATTTCAAAATATTAAGGGGGTACAATTATTTTAGGTTACATGGATCACTTTTGTAATGCTTGATTCCTGGCTCTAGGTGTGCCTGTCACCCAAATAGTGTTCATTGTACGCATTAGGTAGGTTTTTGCCCCTCTTCTCCTCCCCCATTCTGCCTGGTTGATTTCCACTGAGTTTTACTTCCCTCTGTGCACGTGTGCTCATCGGTTAGTCCCAACTTAATAGTGAGTACATGTTAATACAACTTTTATCTGATTTATTCCTAGGTATTCAATGTTGTTTATATTAATTTAAATTTTTTATTTTCTAAATCTCAGCTTCCACTTGTTGTTAAAATATCATTATATAGTTGCCCTTTAATCAGGCAATTTTTAAAAATTCATTTGTGTCTATTAACATGTGTCTATCTTCTTGTATCTTTGTTTACACAACTTAGTCCTCTTCAAATTTTCATGCCTGTTTGCACTAGTTAGAATACCCTCAGGATAATAGTGGATAGAAGCTGAGATAGCAAGCATTTTACACTCATTCCAAACTCAGAGAGAAAGTTAACAATATTTTGCCATTGAGTAGGATATTTGGTCTAAGTGTTACATGACATCAGATTTAAGGAAATTGTGTTCTCATTTTCTAAAAACTTTTTAGAAATATATTTTGTATCCATTAAATGTCTTTGCTTCTATTGACATTATCGTATTTTCTCCTTTATTTCATTTTGTTTTTATTTTGTTATAGGTATTTATTGAAATAATTTTACGTGTTTCTTATTAAAATATGTAAGCACAGAAATACGCATAAATAGTAAATGTAAAAGTTAGTTGATTTTTCATTCTTTTACATAGTTTTGTTTCACACGTGGTGACTTTTGTATTAGAAATTTAACTAGTAGTGGAGTTACTGGATCATACATTAACCACCTTTTTAAATATACACTATCAAACATTTTTTAAAATAAACTAAACTAATGTATGATCCTATCAACAGAGTATGGGAGCTCCATTACTTTGTAATGTCAGTCTTTTCCGCTTTACCAATTCTGGTGGTAGTATAGTTAAATCTCATTGTGGTTTAACTTCTGCTTCCCTAATAGTTAAGGTTGAACATTATCAGTGTGGTCGTTGGTCTTTGGGAGGTTTCCATTTTGTGACTTGTAAAGCTTTATTTCTTATTTTTCTAATCAAATATTAGGAGTTTTTATTGATATACTTTATTATAATTTCCTTATCAAACATATATATTGAAAATGTCTTCTCGCACTCTGTGGAGAGTGACCTTTCACTTTCCACATCTTTTGAAGAACAGAGATCCCAAGTTTAATACAGTCCCATATATCAGCCTTTTTTTGCATCATAATTAAGAAATACATTCCACTCCCTGGATCATCAACATATTTGCTTATACTATCATCTAGAGTTTATTGTTTTATTTTTTACATGTTTATAACCTACCTGGAATTGATTCATGTATATCATATGAGACAGGGATCAAGATTTATTTTTTTCTATATGGGTGTCCAACTGAAATATTAATATCATCATTTATTTAAAAGTTCACCATTTCCTTACCAACTATAGTGTTATTTTTTACAAATGAAGTGATTATTCATATTTGGGTCTCTTTTTGGAGTCTTAATTCTGTTCCATTGGTCCTTTTGTCTATCCTCATAAGAATGACACATTATCTCAACTACTGTAACTTTATGGTAATTATATATAATTATGTGTGTATATTATATATCATATAATATTACACTTTACATATTCATGTAATGTAATACATGAATTACATAATTCATGAATAATATAATATTATATGCATACATATACTATATATTATATATAGTTGTAGTATAATATATATAGTGGTAATTCTCAACTTCTGTTCTATATTTTATAGTTTGTCTTGGCAATATTTAGCTCTCTGGATGTCCATAAAATTTTAAAATTATATTATTAATATCCAGAGATATTCTGCTTGGGTGTTAATTGGAATTGCTTTTAATATGTATATCAATTTGGAGATAGTGGTATCTCTACAATATTGAATCTCCCAATCTATAATCATGCTATATTTTTCCATATATTAATATTTGAGTATTTAAAAATTATCTACAGTTTTCCCAGCACCAATTATTGAATAAGGATTCTTTTCCCTGGTTTATGTTTTTGTCTGCTTTGTCAAAGATTAGATGGCAATGTAAGGATGGTTTTATATCTGGGTTCTCAGTTCTGTTCCATGGTGTATGTCTCTGTTCTTATGCTAGTATCATGATGTTTTAGTTACTATAGCCTTGTAGTATAGGTTGAAGTCTGGTAAATTGATGCCTCCCAACTTTTTCTTTTTGCTTAAGATTGTTTTTGCTATATGGGGTTTTCTCTGGTTCCACACAAAGCATAAAATATTTTTTCTAGTTCTGTGAAAAATGATACTATTATTTTAATAGGAATTGCATTGAATCTGTAGATAACTTTGGGTAGTGTAGACATTTTAACAATGTTGATTCTGCTAACCCTTGAGCATGGTATGATTTTCCACCTGTTTATGTCCTCTGCTATTTCCTTCCTCAGTGTTTCAAAGTTCTCCCTATAGAGGTCTTTCACCTCCTTAGTTAAATATATTCCTAGGTATTTTATTTTCTTTGTTGCTATTGTGAAGGGTATTGAATCTTTGATTTGGTTCTCAGTTTGACTGTTGTTGACATATAGGAATGCTACTGATTTCTGTACATTGACTTTGTAAGCTGAGACTGTAAACTAGTAAAACCTCTGAGGGAAGTAATATGGAGATACCTCAAAGAGCTACAAGTAGAAATACCATTTGATCCAGCAATCCTATTACTGGGCATGTACCCGAAGGAAAAAAAAGATATTCTATAAAAAAGACATCTTCACTAGAATGTTTATAATGCATAATTCACAATTGCAAACTGTGGAAACAATCCAAGTGCACATCAATCCATGAGTAGATTAATATAAAATGTGGTATATGTATACCATGGAGTTCTACTCAGCCACAAGAAACAATGGTGATCTAGCACCTCTTGTATTATTATGAGTAGATCTGTAGCCCATTCTACTAAGTGAAGTATCCCAAGAATGGAAAAACAAGCACCACATGTACGTACAATAAAATTGGTATTAACTGATCGATCAACACTTAAGTGCACATATAGTAGTAACATTCATCGGGTGTCAGGCAGATGGGAGGGAGAGGATGGGATGGGCATATTCACACTTAATGGGTGCAGTGCACACTGTCTGGGGGTTGGAAACGCTCGAAGCTCTGACTTGTGTGGGACAAAGGGAATATATGTAATCTAAACATTTATAACCCTATAATATGCTGAAATAAAAAAATTATCTAAATAATATGTTAGGTTTCTATAAAAGTTTTGGTCATTTTATAGATTTATTTATAAATATCTTTACTTTTGGAAGTTAGTCTAAATATTATGGTTTATTAAGTCTCTTTTCTAATTGCTTATTATTGAAATATAGAAATACAATTGATGTTTTTAAATGTCATCATATCCATTGTACTTCTTGAATTATTGGATTTTCTATGAATACATCTGTGAACATGTCAGTTTCATTTATTTCTTCACAAACTTCATAAGTTAACTAATTTTTCCTGTCTTTTCTCTTCTTTTCATACTGCCTGTGACCTTCTCTTCAATAGTGAGTGGATGTGGTAATAATTAACATCCTTTTCTTGTTTCTCATTTTAGGAATAAAGTTTTCATTATTTAAATGTTAAGAATAGTGTTTTCTACTGTTTTTTCACACATATTTTATCAGAATTAGTGAGAATTCTTCTATTATCAGCTTACTAGAAATTTTCCTATTAATAAGAACTGATATAGAATTTTATCCAGTAATGATTATTTTTCTTTCCATTTACAGAGATTATCATGTGTTTTTAAAAACTATGCTGTTAATGTAGTGGAATACATTAACTGATATTTTTATTTCAGCATATTATGGGGGTACAAATATTATGGTTATGTATATTGCCCATGCCCCCATCCTCCCTCAAGGCAGAGCCTCAAGCATGACCATCCCCCATACGTTGCACATCTCACTCATTATGTTTGTATATACCCATCCCCTCCTCCCTCCTCCACCCACCCAACACCCGACAAATGTTATTCCTATATGTCCACTATTAATTGATTTTTAAATATTATAATAATATTATATTTCTGGAAATGAACTGATTTTGTCAAGATATGTGATTTTTACACATTGCAGCTTTTGATTAATGTTTTGTAGGATTTGTGAGTCTAGATTCATGAAAACAATTTCACTGTTATTTTTCTTTCTTATAATTTTATCTGCAGTTTTTCTATCAAAATAATTTCTTCCTTAAAAATTTGGTAGAATTTAGCAAAGCCAACTGGGCATGAAGGTTATATTCTTTTCATGGGGTTAGGGGTGGGGTTGGTGGACATTTGTAATATCATAATTCCTTTAATACTGTAGACTTATTCATATTTTTTTTCCTTTATTATGGGGTCACTTTTTGTAAGCTGTTTGTTTCTAAATATTTCACCAATCTGGGTAAATTTTCAGATGGTTGGAACAAATTTGTTACTAATATAATGTTAATTTTATGTGATCCATAGAATTATCTGTGTAAGGATTTATTTAACAGGCATACCGGTTTATCTCAGTGTTCTCTTCTCTGTCATAATTTACAGGGAAACTTCACAAGGTCATCAAAGGGGTATGGATTTTATAGTTCAGATCTTAAGTTTGACTCTTATAACTGTGGGGATTTCTTAAGTTTTCTGTTCCTCAGGAACAATCACCTGATAGTGTGTTGTAGGATTAAGCATGCCAGTAGAAATGCTCATCTCTCTGCCTCTCGCTGATGCAGGAATCAATTTCTAGTCTAAAATAATATGGCCCCTTGTTATATTCTTTTTTTTCCCCACCTCTGGAAGAATCCCTCGTTATATTCCATAATGAAGTTTTCTAATTATTTCCTGTTTCTCTTGTTGCCCATAGTATTTTGAAATCTTCCAAAAGGTAATTTACATATATATATATACATATATATATATACACACGCACATATAATTTCAGAATATTACAGGGGTACAGAGACATCTGCTCTCAAACGTTTATAGAAGCACAATTCACATTTGCAAAGAGGTGGAAACAACCCAAGTCCCATCAATACATGAGTGGAATAATAAAATGTGGTACCTGTACACCACGAAGTTCTACTCAGCCACAAAAGGTAAATTGGTATTACAAAGTACAACACTGGATTTTGATTTAGAAAGACCAAAATTGGAATCTTCCCTCTAATACTTCTTCACTGTTTGGCCCTGGGCAAGTTACTTTACCCTCTTATATGTTCCTCATCTGTAAAGTGGGGTTAAAAATGTCCATCAAATGGAATGGTTAGAAGGGCCAAATGAGATGCTATGTTAAGACTCTTTAGCCTAGTTCCAGGCAGAGTGTTTGAATTCCCTGAGTCCTCCTTTCCTGCCTTTCTATCTTGAGAGCAGGCATTGTATCTTTTTTCCTAAAACATTTCATTCCCCACTACACTTTTCACCCAGCACGGACGGGGTCCATGGCTGATCAGGAAGAGTACCTGGTGTTTTCAACACAACTTGGTGGTCAACATGCTTATTTCCGATGTTGTCATCTTTCATTCCACAGATATGTTCTGAGCACCTGCTGTACCCAGGCACACCCCTGGATGCTTTCTGAAACCGCTGTAAAGAATAAGCAACAATGAAGACACTGCTCTGCGAGAATTTGAGATTCAGTTGATTGATCAGACAAGATAATAAGCAGGACAATAAAGCAATGCAGGTGAGGGTGGCAGCGAACAGCATTTAACTAGCTGCATGTTCAATTTCTCCTTCCCACCCACATCCGTTGTGGCATGGCCTTTTCCCTTGGGACACAGCACCTGTCTTTGGGACATAGCTGGCAGAAAGGTACGCATAGGGAAGATACAAACTCCTCAGTGTGGTATATTAGACCCTTCCTCTCTGACCTGCAGACCCGTCCTACACAGCCCTAGTGTCAGCCCCGCCCCACCCCATCCTGAGCTCCATCAACATGAACTAGCCTGTATTATTACTCCGTGTGTATGTCTGCATATGTGCACATGGTGAGACAAAACACTCACTTCAACCACACGAAAATAATGTGGCTTAAAAAATACCAGGTATTTGACCAACTGATTTACTTTTTAATATGTTGTATTGATGACATTTAAAGTAATAATTGAAGAATCATATATAAACAAAATATAAATTAGGCTCATATTGGTTTCTTGGAACTGTCTATTGGCCCTGACATACTTCTAATTAACTTAAAATAAATAATTGCATGGATTATGTTTCAAAGAGAGGAAGTGAGCAATCTCCTCTGAAAATTTATGTTAATGAAGCAATTATTATGCACTAAATTTCTTTTGAAGCCAAAGAAAAATGGTACCTATTATTCTGTATTTAAATCTAAACTTGCATTACCCTGTTCTTTATTCAGCTTTTATTATGAATACTTGCTAAACGTTTTTGTTTCTAATCCTTCCCATAATGTATTAAGGTGGTTTCATCTTTGTCATTTCCTGAAATGGGATATTGTATCGTGACAATTTCATGTGCATGTTAATTGAGAAGTTATTGCAAATACAAATAAAACTAATGGCAGGTGGTATTATTACCATTGTTATTATTCTTCTTATTATTACTACACAGCTGTATTTGGGTATAATTTTATCCTATCAATAGCCCTGTGAGGTATAAAAGACAGTATTATAATCAATATTTTATAAATGAGGACTAGTTGAGTGTATTTATCCCTAAATAGTTATGTAGCTATTTTGTGCCAGGGTTGGAATTAGGTCTCCCAACTTTTGACCTGGATTTCATTATAGCTCATGAACTCTACTATTTTTTTTTCCTGCTGTCAGAATCAAAGTATGTATGTGCCACCTACAGAATTTCTTCCCTTAAACATTTTGAGCAAAAACACACATATAGAAATTTTCCCAAAGGTGGCTTTTAAAAGCAGCTCAATATTTGCCCCTTAAAAATTAAAATTGTCGTTGTAGTCTATTTTTTATCCTGGTCGTGTCTTTCTTAGCTTTGGAAAGTGTCTGCTATTTTTCCCTTCTGGTCCTACTACTTCGCCTAATATATTTTATCCACTTTAAGAGGGAAAAATCTTACTTTATATGGTACTTAAAAATAGGTCTCTTTAATTCCTCGTCTGGGCAGGGAAGATACTGGCTTTAAGCAAATGCTCAGCTTTTGTAAAAGAATGTAGTATCTTCCCTGTGACCTCATTTTATATTAGTTCCTGTCTCTGACTCTTGAGGCTCTAATGTTTCCATCCATCCTTTGTTTCATGTGCGGGATTTCTGCTTGGAAACTGGTAGAATTGGGGAAACTTGTTTCCCAGCGAGGTGTGCTGGCAGTGCTTAGACACGCTTACCTGCTTTGAAAGGCAAACAAACAAAAACTTGGAAACACTAATCTTTGGGAGCTCTTCCATCCTCAAAGCACGTTCGCCTTTCTGCTCCTGTGCCCCACTTTCCGATGACTCAGCACAGCTAGCTGCTGCAGCTGTGGGACCTGAAATACCATGCCGGTACTCGGAGTCTTTTGTTAGGTAGTGTGGTCACCTGGAGAAGAACTGCATCTTTTTATTAAACATGTGTGTAACTCCTATTATTATATTATCATTTATTTTGCCTCACAGCTCCCCATCTTGAGAAAGACATTACTTTCCTATGCCTAGGTTGCAGTAAGCAGGTTTCTTCCTCCCTGCATGTTGTTTGAATGTGCTGTTTGTTGTGGTCCAGCCACGGTTAAGGGTCTTTCAAGAGACTATTTCTGCAGCCTCCAGCTCTGAGGTCTAGAGTCACATACGGAGTTTCTGAGAGATAAGACAACGAATAGAAATTTAAAGAAAAGTAAATATGCACAAATTAAAAGAAAACTGCCACTTGCTGAGCTGCAGTCCAGAGATTCCATGGATGGTCTAAGCATTTCTTTGGGACAGGTTCCACTTTGCGGACTGGAGATCCCAAGACCCAGACAAGTGAAGCAAAGTGACAAGTCAGTGAAATATTTTTGTATTTGCCTCCAGCTCTGTTTTGCACCAAAGTCTCATCTCTTTCTGCTCTGCTATACTGCCCTGAACACACAGGGAAGAAGGCATAAAGACACAAATGTATTGTTAAGTCAATATATCTCTAGTTTGGAATAAGAAAAAACAGGTTTTGCCATTACCACCTGCATCCTCCCAAATTTTGCAACCTCTGAGAGAGAACCTCAGTGCTTTTAGCTATGAAATGGGTATACCAATGCCTGCCTGAAAGAGCTATTGCTATGGTAAAATGTGAATAAACAAACTTTTATGGACTGGAAAGTACTATGAAACCTAAGACTAGTCTTTGAGATGTAGCTTATTCATCTTAAAACTGAAGAAATTGCCAGTTACTATCTGTATGGTCCCAGTCAACTGTTAGACTTCATGATTCTAGCTTGATTGTGATCTCTGCATTCCATCTCTTTACTGTTGCCTGATTCTCTAAGTGCTTAATCCATCTTAATCCAAAGGCAGGCTCCTTGCCATGGCATGTACAAGTATGTCCTCAGCCCTCAGACCAAAGTGTAGCCAGAAAGCAATGCTCCTGTGCCTTGACAGCTACCAAATCTGGGACATGGGCAGTGACGTGAAGCACTCGCCACATCATTCACAGCAGTGCCAGCTAGGAGCAGGGCTGAGAGGCCGCGAGGATTCCACAGCAGCCCTGTGCCATGTGAGTACCCGAGAGACCAGGACTCTGACGGCACTGCAGCTTCTGGGCTCTCACTGCCTGGGTTCGAGTTGTATGTGACCATTTTCTAGTTTTATGGCCTTGCACAAGTTATTCCTCCTAATGATTTCCTAGTGTGCAATAAGATTAATAGCTTCAACTTCTTAAGCTTTTAATAAAGATTAAGTGACATAACAAGTATATAGTACTTAGAAAAATGTCTCACAAATGATGGATGTCAGATATATTTTCTACTTGATTTTCAAAACAATCCTGAATGATAGGAATTCTAATAAGCAATCAGGATCAGAGAGGTAAAAACATTTTTTCCCAGATTATACCTCTAGTATGAGGAACATCTGGCATTCAAGCCCTGGTGGTCTGAATTTAAAGCCTGGGCTTTTCCACTTTATCACAACTCTCTCCGGGTCCAAAGAAATGACTATGTGACTGCAGCTATATGCTTGGAAAAGCCAATATGCAATGAGCACAGATGCCCCACTTCGAAAACGTCTTAAGCGAGTAATGTCAACACTAAGAAATATATCTGCTAAAACTCAGAGGTGCTTGAGGGACAACAAATCTTGGGGCAGAGAAAAGCCACAGAAAATAATGTCCTAATAAGTTTTCTAACTATCAGAGAACAGAATGATATAAACACTTAACTGCTAATGACAATGATTATAAAACCAATGGAGTATTTCATGAGATTTAGTGTAATGCATACAAAATGGGGGCAATACTTTTGCAACTTTACAAAGTGAGCTGAAAATGAAGTTGCACATCATTTTGTGATTAAAGACTTTGGGAACCTCTGAAAATTTTCATCTCCTCTCTCAATTACATTACTGTATTGCTCAACATTTGTGAAAAATCAAGTGGTTTTAGCAGTGGTAAATCATCAAGCAATAACAATTCAAAATTCAGTTTGATGGGGCAGGCCTCACATTAAACAAAAGCCTCACACTGAATTCCAGAGCATCTAAGAGCAAACCTGTTATCTAACAGTTGGTAGAAAGGGAAATGACCCACATTGACTAAGTGTCTCTGCACAGTGTTTCAGATGCTGTCATAGGTCTTTCAGATGTTTGTCTTATATAATCATGGCAGCAGCCCTATTAGAGATAATTCATTATCTCTGTGGTTGAGAATATTCAGATTTGGAGAAGCTAAATAATAACAGAACTGTGATTTTAAAAAAAGTCCCCACAACTGCTGTCTTTCCTATCTTGTTTTTTCACCTTCCCTCTTGGCTCCTTCTTTTCCTCCTTCCTTCTCTGCTTTCTTAATTTCTAACTTTCCCAGTTAATTTACCCAGTATTCACTGAACATATATTCTGCACTGGGCACTGGGTCGGTTGATAGAGGCTGGATGGGAGCAAACCCTCTCTGGACTCTCCCAGTGGGGCTGAACCTAAGGTGGGGGAAATGATATAAATTACTATATCCAGGATGTAAATGACACCTGAGAGAAGTGCATGAAAGGAGGAATATGATTATAGAGCATAAAGGAATGTGCAATTAAGGCATATTCCTTAGGAAACAATATCTTAACTTACATCTAAAAGGTAAGAAATTTAAGAAAATGGTGGAAATGTGAGGGCCTGAGATATATTCACCTTGATGGAATTGTGATGACTGTGACCAAACGTGCTCTCGCTGACTAAGTGGGTGAGAGTACAGCAGCACTGAGCCCCCAGAAACGGGGTGCTGAGGCTCAAGCACAGAAAGCCGGGTAAATAGTGAAAGGTTAAGCTGTACTATCTATGAGTGCCCACTGCAGTTCCTTTGTTTTAATTTTTTCGCTTAATTTCATTTTATTTTATTGCTACAATGCTAAGTATTTTATCTTTATTTTAAGAAAGATAAATGAGAAACCAACAATACATCAGTGTTTTAAAAAGTTGATGACGGCTGAAGAAAAACTAACAGATAATTTGAGGGCGGAGAAGGGGATGAGGAAAATGTATGGTCAGCTGATGAAAAGAAAAGGTACAAACACAATCGCCATGGTCTGAGCAAGAAGAGATACATGGCCATAGCCAGAAACTAGAAGTGGAAGGAGGTTGGTGAAGATAAATGGAAAATTCTTAAAACCTTATCCAGATGTATGTGAACCCTATTATCCGAGACAGGCAGTTTCCCTCTCAAAGGTCCCTGGAGCTCTCCCCTCATTACTTAGGCTGCGTGGCACCTGAGATCCTCACTCAGTGTCTCTGGGACCCTCCCCAGTCCTTGAACCTGGTGGTTGGGGAAAAATACCAGAAAGAGGAATGTGAGGATACAGCAGTGGTCACCAGGGATGATGACAAAAAGAAGTAGAAAGTAACCTCAATTGGGTCAGGGTGATCTGGTTCCAGTGTTGGCTGTCACCCTCCCTAACTCAAAAAATTGTAGCAAGCCATTCACTCCATGTCTCCAGTTTCTCTTTTGTAAAACAAGAAGCTTCCAACTTTAACTTCTAGGAATAAGGAGTAGATATACTTTTCCTAGTCCTCTCACTGAGTACAACTAAAATACCTGGATGTCATCTGTGTTAAAATGATTAAATAGGAGGCCCTCACATGAGTTCCTACATAAGCAACCCGAAATCTAGAAACCAAGAACCTGGAATGCATTTGTTTAAATCACTAACTTAGAGGAAAATGAAACTTAAGTTAAATCAATCAGAAACCACCAGTTTTACACATTACATAACTGGGGAGTCCACCTGAGTCAGACAAGTAAGGCATAACTTTAACCAATCAGTTTTTTGCTCTGCTTCCTCATCTACCTTATAAAAGTCTTTCCCCCAATCGCAAACCATGGTTGAGTGATGTCTGGTTCATGAATTAATGTTTGCTCATATAAACCCTTTAAAATTAACATGAATCAGTTTATTTTTTAACATACATAAAACAAACATAAAAGACTCAGAGAGATGGGGAACAAAAAGAAGACTAGTCAAGGATGTTGGAACCTGAAGAATGATACAATAATGAGTTTCTTGGGTTTTCATTTTTGCCTCAAATATCCCAGCATGTAATAATGCCACCATTTCTGTCATGTCAGTGGAGGCCGTGTGAGAAACCTAAACTTCCATCCCCACTCAGGAATAAGGCAATGTCCTTCTCCTCCTCTGAGGTGCTGTCAGAGTAGAACTGGTGGAGTTTCATGTCTCGCCCCTCCCTGCTCTCAGTGGAGGCCACTAGGGAGTAAGAACTCCGGTTTCTACCCTTTGAATGTCAGTAGAGGCAGAATTGAGAGCCTGGAATTCTACCCATTTTTAGCAATAACAAAATGGTTGCCCTTCTTTCCTTGCCAGGTCAGTGTCAAAAGAAATGAGATAAAGCAGGTGGTTTAAATAATGTCCAGAGTCTCATGACATCATATCCAATATATTTAGGTTTACAGTTAAAATCACATCTCAGACCAAGTACTAGGAAGATCTAAAGCTTAATAAAAAGACATCCCCAAGATGACAGAGATGCTAAAATTATCTGATAAAGATTTAAAAGCAGCCTAATAAAAAATATTTCAGTGAGAAATTACACACACACTTGTCACAAGTGAAAAATAAATAGGGAATCTCAGCAAAGAAACAAAGGGTCAGCAAAGAAATAGAGGTATAAAGAAAAAAACAGAGTCCACAGTGCCCAAGTGCCTGTCAGTACATGAGTGGATTAATAAAATGTGGCACATGTATACCATGGAGTTCTACACAGCCACAAAAAACAATGGTGATCTAGCACCTCTTGTGTTATCCTGGATAGAGCTGGCACCCATTCTACTAAGTGAAGTATCTCAAGAATGGAAAAACAAGCACCACATATACTCACTATCAAATTGATATTAACTGACCAACACTTAAGTGCACATATAGGAATAATTTTCATCATGTGTCAGGCAGGAGGTGGGGGGAGGGATGGGTATATTCTCACCTAATGGGTACAGTGCACACTATCTGAGGAATGGACACAATTGAAGCTCTGACTTGGGTGGGGCAAAGGCAATATATGTAACCTAAACATTTGTACCCCCGTAAAATGCTGAAATAAAAAAAAAAAAAAATAAATAAATAATAAAAAATAAACACAAAACAGAAATTTTGGAACTAAAAACATAATACATGCAATAACAAAGGAAAACCCTTAGTAAATGATCTCAACCACAAAACGGAGAAGGCATATCAGTGAACTGAAGACAGAACAATAAAGATTACCCAATCTGAAAAAACAGAAAGAAAATGGCTGAACTAAAATGACCAGAGTCTCAGAGACTTGTGATCTATAACAGAACACCTTTCATCTGTGTCATCGGGACCCTGGAAGGACACAGTCAGGATTGAAAAAGGAAGGATTAAATTAGTACTCAAATAAAATTACTCAAACGCAGGTTTGAAAAAGAAGACTTAAAGAAAAAGACTAAAGGACTTAAAGAAAAAAGACTAAAAACTTCTCAAATTGGGCAAACGACATAAATATAGGAATTTCAGAGGCTGAGTTAAGTCAAAACAGAAAATCAAAACCAAAAATAAACCACCCAACAGCAAAAAATATGCGAAAACACATCATAAACTCCTGAAAACCAATGACAGAGAAAAACATAAATGAGAGCATCTAGTGAGAAATGACACATTGCTAGAGAACACCAATTTGTACTACAGCAGATTTCTCATCAGAAACCATGAAAGCCAACAGGAAGTGGAAAAACATTTGTCAAGTGCCAAGTGCTGAAAGAAAAGATCTGTCAACCTAAATGTGGAAACCTAAATTTAAAACACAGTACAATTTAAGATTACTAAAAAAAAGAAATATATATATATGTGTGTGTGTGTGTAAACCTAACATGTACAAGTCTTCTTTGCTGTAAACTATGTTAACAAAAGAAATAAAAATGATCTAAATAAATGGAGACACTGTGTTTATGGTTTGGAATACTCAACATAATAAAAAGGTCAGTTTTCTCTTAGTTGACATAATTTTAAATCAATTTTTATTAAAATCTCAGCAATATACTTTGTAAACATAGACAAAATTATTTGGAAATTCATATGGTAATTCACAAGAGCTACCATAGTTAAAATAATTTTTAAAAAGAAGAATAAATAGGAAAAATTAGTCTATCCAATTTTTATACTTAGCCATACTGTCAAAGAGTATGGTAGTTTTGGAGTGATAGACACATAAATAATAAAACTATAAAACTTTTAGGAAAAATATAAAAGGAACTATTTGGGATCTGGGTTATCAAACAGTTTGCAAATTTGAAGTCAAAAGTGTGACCATATAAAAGAAATTGATAAATTGAATTAAATTAAAATTAAAATATTTTGCTTTATGTAAAGTCCAGTTAACAGAATGCAAATAAAAACTACAGACTAGAATATAATATTGCATATCTGGCAAAGGACTAGTGTCTAGAATCAACAAAGAATTCTCAAAACTAAGCATTATAAAAACCAACAGCAATCCACTTAGAAAATATGCAAAAACCAAGAAGAGGCATTTCACCAAAGAGGAGACATATAGATGACAAATAACATGAAAAGATGATTAATTATTAGGGAAATACAAATTAAAAGCAGAACGAGATATTACACTTATAAGAATGGTTAAAATAAAAAAATACTAATAACAACAAATACTAGAGGTGCTTCACGGATAACAGATGCTCCATCTATAGCTGGTAGTGATGTAAGATGGCAGAGCAACTCTGCTCAGTTTGGCAGTGTCTTATAAAGGCAAACATGCAACTACCAATGTGATAATTTCATTCTTGGGAATTATTCCTAGAGAAATGAAAACTTACGCTCAGAAAAAAAAAACTGTTCAAGAACATTTATAGCATCTTTATTCACATTAGCAAAAACCTGGGAACAAAACAAATACCTTTAATAGATGAATGCTAACAAATTTGTACATCATACCATTTAATAATATTCGGAAATAAAAGGGAGTAAACTACTGATACAGGCAACAACCAGAGGATTCTCAAGAGCATTATTCTGAGTAACAAAAAGCCAATACCAAAAGGTTACAAACTGTATTATTCAATTTATATAGCTTTCTTAAAATGGCAAGATTATAAAAATGGAAAACAGATTATTAGTTACCATGTTCTAAGGTGGGGAGGGGGCTGAGGATGTGAAAGAGCAAGAGGGGGCTCCTTGGTGATAAAAATGTTCTGCATGTTCACTTTATCCACGTCACTGTCAGGATCGTGATAGGGTACTATAGCTTTGCAAAATGTTACCCTTGGAAAAACAAGATAAAGGGTAAATGGTATATCTCTGTATTATTTTTGCAACTGCATATGAACTAACAAGTATCACAAATAATTCGATTAAAATAAAATAATTTCCCATAGAGGCAGAGAATAGAATGGCAGTCACCAGGGGCCTGTGGGGGAGAGTAGGGGAGATACAAAATTTCAGTTAAATAGGAGATGAAAGTTCAAGAGATCTATTGTACAACATGGTGACTATGATCAATAACAATGTATTATATTCTTGAAAATTGCTAAGAGGGTAAAAAATAATTTAAATATATTTATATTGATCTGGAAAATATCTGTGATATATTAATAAATACCCACTGTAAATTGCCAAGTAATATACACGATGTGATTTAATTTCTGATTAAAAGAAAAAGACAAGAAACAGGAAATCCTGTGTGTACATGTTTGCATAAGTGGATACACACCAGATCACTGACATTGGTTTCCTCAGGGATGGAATTTATTAAGGAAAGGGTCACTATTATTTTATACTATTAACACGTTAATAGTATAATATTATTAGTCACTATTAATAGTCACAATTAATATGTTTCTATACGGCCTGAAATATTACAATAAGCATCCATAGTTTTGTGATTAAGAAAAAATGAAAAATCAATAAAATCTTATATTTTGGAGGAAAAACTCTAGTGTTTATAATACATAAAGTAAAAGATTTTTTTTTTTTTT
>VBSM01003199.1:11919692-11936780 GCA_008086735.1 Cheirogaleus medius | reverse complement strand
GCACCACATGTACTCACCAGCAAATTGGTTTCACTGATCAATACCTAAGTGCACTTATAGGAATAACATTTATCTGGCATTGGGCAAATGGGAGGCGGGAGGAGGGGATGGGTATATACATACATAATGAGCGCGATGTGCACCGTCTGGGGGATGGACACACTTGAAGCTCTGACTTGAGTGGGGTGGGGGTCAAGGGCAACATACATAACCTAAACATTTGTACCCCCATAATACGTTAAAAAAAATACCTATGTGTTTAGGGCCCTGTGTGTGTGTGATGTATTCCCCTATTGTATGCACATGTGTGTTTACCTATCACTATCTCCATATATACACACATGTATACATATACACACATACACATATATATATATTTATCTTTTTAGAAGATAAAGGCAAATGAAATAAATCCTTTCCATGGTCAAAAATTTTTGTAGTACACTTTTCTCAAGTAAAATCCATTTCATCTACTTTCATTACTTTCCGGAGATGGCCTGGTTGCAAAGAGGAAAAAGACGCAAACAAATACACACACAGCAAGAACAGGGCAATCCTTCCTGTTCCGCACATAATTAAAAACATAATATATTTTCCATCCTGTGGCACTATCAACTTTTCTCCAGCTGTATTTAATCCCATGACCTTGAAAGGCTTCAGTCATAATAGAAAAAGAGGAGGAGCGATGCAGGGTTTGAGATCTTGCAAGTGGAAAGAAACTCTTATTTTGAGCTCAAGTTCTGAAAGCGAATTAATCTTTTCACTCTCTGAAGAGGCAAAAACCCTTGACTGCCCAGGGATGCTCAGAAATGAGTTTCTTTGACAAGGGCAGAGCCTGGGCCTTTACAGTAGTGATTGGCAATAAGAAAAGCAGGAAATCTTGGGGTACGTGTATGGGAGAATGGTTCAAAATCTCAGAAAGATAAACAGAGTAGAAAACAGCCAGTGTATCTCCTGGTCCCAATGGCTCAGCACGCACCAGAGTGTCTGTTTGGAACGTGCAAAAGTACTCCATAATTTCAAGTTTTCACAGAAACCCATCCAAATGTTTTCCTATTAAAACAAATAAACATCCTTTTAATGCTGAGAAAAGAAAAGGTGGTAGGAAGAAAAAAATATCACCTATAATCCTACCCTCCAAAAACAATATGTGTTAACATTTAACTCTATTTCCTCTCAGTGTTTCTCTACATTGCACATATATTTACTATAGAATTATGATCCTCTTCCATACCCTGGTTTATAATCTCTTTTTTCCCACTTATGCAAGCAAAAGCACTTCCTCTGTACTCTCACGGGCTCTTGTAATAGTAGAGAACATGGGAAAAAGAAACCTGAGTTTGTGAGTCTCTCACATACATTTTGTACCCGAGTCTGGACTAACTAAATTACATTTCAGCTTTCTTATTTTATAACGGTAGCTTGACAAACACATTCCTATAGACTATTGAAATGATAAAATACAATACTGTTTATCACAATTCCTGGTACATAGTAAACAGTCAGTAAAAGCTAAAAATAATAACATGATTTGATACTTCTATTTTAGTTTATTCTATGACTGTCCAACAATTTAGTTGACAAAATCACTATTGTTAGACTCTTATATCACCTCTTCACTCTTAAAAACTATCAAAATATTATTTATCACACGACTTGTATTTTAAATTATTATTCCTTAGGATAGTTTCCCAGAAGTGACATTGCTGTGCTAACAACTATTCTCCTTTTAATTGATCTTACTACATAGGAATTTTGTTTTGTAAGAAGTTTATATATCAATTTTTATACCAACAACTTATGAACATGTATCTCTTAAGTACACTCTCAAGGACTAAGTATTATTTCTCTCAAATCAGTACCTCTTCATCATTAAAAATTGAGTCATTGTTTTTATTCTAATTCAATTATGTTTTATAATTTTAATTGTTATATATTATTAAATCTCTTATACACCTCTGAATGATTATCTCTTAAACACTCTCTTCTTACTATAAAAAATAAATATTCCATTTGGAGACCAATCACCATTTTACACTTACACCTTGTTGTGGTTATAAATACTACCCGACTATAAACTTTTTAAAAGCCAGCTTACAGGTGAAAAGAATAAATGTAGACATATCTATTCTTACTTAGTTATATTATTTGCTTGTGTTGGGCTGGCAGATATGTATTTATAAACAGCAACATAAATTGCTAAGTTTACTTAGTAAATAATTAATCTTATTTACCAAATAATTTCTAAGAAAATCTGACCATGTCCCATGGCTAAAATTATGTTATGCCAGAACACTCCAGTAAGGGGCCAGTGGGATCTTCAAAATGTTTACTTAAATTGTAAAGGAAGAAAATTGTATTGTTAATGCTATTTGTTCATTTTAATTTTTAAATGACTGCAATGGTCTCATTTTGCTTCCAGTGTCTGTGAATTCATTCGTGCCATTTCCTCTGCCTGAACCATTCTCCCAACAAAATCCTGCTCACTGTTCAAAACATAGATCTGACAGCTCCTTCTCTGGGTGGGTTCCCACATGCCTCTCCATGCAGACTGCACAGGGACACGCTGTATTGCCACCGAACACATGCCTATTACAGCATTTGCACAGTTTTGGAATTACTTAATTTAAATTCTTATTCTCTGTATTACGCTGACAGATTCTTGAGGGCAGGAATTGTCTCATTAATCTGTGTTTGGCTTTGATCAGCATTTGGCTTTGAAAAAGTGTTTCATAAATATTTATGTGGCTGCACCTTAAGGAAACTATGTTGGTCTCTCCAAGAATGTACTCGTATATATGAAGCGCAGGGTCGTCTGGTCAACATTTCCTCAACTACATACTCCAATATTTTGAGCTGTCCTAGCTCTCTTCCCTCCTACGGCCATCCAGGACAAAGCAGCATGTTCTTCCTACCCACTTTGTGTCCACTGTAGTTTACAGGTTGTTATGTGGGTTTAAATATTCTAATGGTCCTTATTAAGTGTGGCTCAGAGTCATGTGGAGATGGACACTTTTTACCATTGGAGAGTGAGTGCTGGTGGTTACAATAGGAGCTCAAAGGAAGACAGCAATTCGGATCTCTGCAGAACTCTGAGGTCAAAGATTTCATTAGCAATGTTGATGATCCTGGGTTTGCTAATCTTCTTGTCAGCTGCCATTGGATGTAAGCTGTTCGATGACAAGAGGGTTTGAGAGTAAGGGGTAGAAGCATGCTAAAATAGAAAATTATTACAAAACTTTGCAGTTGGAGAGCAATTTCTAAATGAAATAAGCCTCATGCAACCATGGAGTTTCCATGATTCCACCAGAAATCATGTGGCTAATTAAAACTCCTATGCTATTGAAAACCCAGAATTGTGTCTTTCACTTTATACTACACAAGCCTAAGGTGCAATGGCTATGCAAATATTATTTTAGGTGAGATAATAGTTTGTTGAATGAATAAGTGGTCTATTAAATTACTGCACTGCTAAAATAGTAATTAACTGTAGATACCTATTATGCAATTTTATTTCTACCTCTCTCATTACACATATGTATAGGATGGCAGTTGTGTTTCAGAGCAGATACTCAATGACTATTTTTATTTGGAGAATGATATCATTTGCCATTGTATCTGTGGACTTTTTAAATCTTCTGCTAGAAGGAAATCTCCAAGAAGCCAGAAATCTATTGTTTAGCGTCTATTTCCTGGGAAGCATCTACTGAAGAACAGACTCACAGTAGGGGGTCATTTACTCATTGAATTAGTGGATATTTAGATTTAAATAAATAAAAAAAGCAGTGGACTTTGGCACAGGATGACAATGGATTCATCAATGTAACAATTTTGCTGATTTCTAATGGCTGCCTGCCTGTCACAATTCCAATCAGGTTGACCGTGCAATGATGTAAATTTACACTCAAACCAAAATAACTAGACTGATTATTCCTTGGACTTTTGTAGGCCAAATTGACAGGAATGCAGTCATTAAATCCATTGTTTTTCAATTGCTTTTAATTTATTTAATTGGGAAAGGTTCCTTTTGAAGCCATTAGATGGATATTTGATTATGTTAAAATTTATTTTGGCTTAAAATGATAAATGACAGAGTCATTAATTACCTCCGTCAGGGTTCAACAGAGAAGCAGGACAGGAGGGCAGGCGGTCAGCAAGAGTGTCGCAGGTCAGCTCCAACCCACAGGGTCAGGAAGGGAAGATATGAGCAGGACTGGAACCCAAGGGAGAGGGAACAAAGCTGCCACCTACAGGTGGAATCTCTTCTCTCCCAGGGAAACTGTCATCCTGCCTTGGCACCTTCCAACAGATAGTCAGAACCACCGTGTTACCCAGGATAATCACCATTTCTTAAACGCAGCTGGTCAGGGCTTTCATCGCACCTGCAAAATCCATTCACAGCAACACCAAGAGCAGCATGCGACTGACTAACTGGAGACTGTGGCCTAACCACACTGACACATCAAAAAAGCCCTCACATCTTTCTCCGCCAGGCCTCACAGACACTGCTCCCCCACCCAGAGCCAGAAGGGCTGTGGACACAGGCAAGAGGATTCTACCGCAAGAAACGTCCACCTCTTGCAGTGTTCTCCGTTCCACACAGGCAGGGAGTATCTTACCAAAATCAGCTCCTAGCTCAGGAAGTGTTCTGTGTCCCTGCAGACTGGAGAATCCCTTCCTTACCTGGGGGGATAGGCAGCCCAGCCTGCGGAAACTCCTTCTGCCCTGAAGCAGGGATTCTCAGCTGCCAGCAATGACCAGTGGGGCTCTAGTGGCATGAGGACAAGACAGTTATAAAATATATACGGAAAGGTATAGTCCCCACAATAACGAAAATGATCAGAAAAATAAATTGGGAGAAATACCTGCACTTAATATCAATGCCTACTATACCGCTACAGTGATCAAGAACTGAGAACCAAGAAATAAACCTATACAAATATGCACAACTAATTTTTGGCAAAGGTGCAAAAGTAATTAATGGAGGAAATATAGCATTTTCAACGAATGGTGCTGGGACATTGGACATACATAGGCAAAAAAAAAAAAAAACCTTTATCTAAACCTCACATCTTTAACAAAATTTAACTTTAAATGGATCACAGAATAAATACAAAACTTAATACCATAAAAAGTTTGGAAAAGATAAGGAAATTATCTTCGAGATCTAGAGCTGGATAAAGCTCTTCAAATGAACACCAAAAGTGCTATCTATAAAAACATGCATTTATTAATTAAAACTTAACAAAATTAGGAAAAAACTCTCTTGCTTTGTATAAACCTGTGTTAAAAGAACGAAAAGACAAGCTGAAAACTGAGATAAAATATTTTTAAACCACACCTGACAAAGGGCTAGTTTCTACATTAGATAAGGAACACAAAACTCCACATTGAAAACAATCCAATTAGAAAATGAGCAAAAGGCATGAGGAGAAGGCCCCCATCAGGCTACCTAGAGGGGGAATAAGCACAAGAAACAATGTTCAGCTTTATTAGTCATTAAGGAAGTTCTAATTAAAACTATAATGGAATTTCACCACACAAAACAAAAAAACATTGAAAACACCAAATGCTATCAAGCATGCAGAGAAACTATATCCTTCCTGCACTGCTGGTGGGGATGTAAAATTGTGCAGCCACTCTGGAAAACACTTACCAATTTCTGATAATTTAGGCATGCAACTGCTATAAACCTCAGCAATTACACTTATGTTCACTCAAAATTGATACACAAATGTTCATAGAAGCTTTACTCATGAAAGCCCCAAATCAAAAACAACCTGCACATCCTTCAACATGAAGGGCTAAACAAACAGGTATATTCATATTGTGGAATGCTAATCTGAAATAAGGAACAAAATAGTGACACACAAGGCAACTTGGATGAATGGCAAGTCATTATGCAATCCTAAATGGTTTCATTTTGTATGATTCCATTGATAGGACATTCTTGAAATGACAAACTTACAGAAAGGGAGAACCAATTAGGGGATGTCAGGGGAGTAGGTGGGAAGGTGATACCAGGTGTCCTGGTGGTGACAGGACTGTTCTCTGTCTTAACTGCTCCATGCCAGTACTCTGGTTGTGATGTCCTACTATAGGTTTGCACGATACAACCACTGGGGGAAAATTGGGTAATGAGTACAGAGACCCCTATGTATTATTGCATAAAAACGCTATAAATCTGTAGTTTTCTCAAAATAAAAGTTTAATTTAAAAGGCCATCATATTAATTTAATGTTTTTATTATCTTTAGTTTTCCTGAGTTTTAACTTCTGGAAGCACAAAATGAATATGAGCCATAATATAAGTTTTTGTTTATGGTATTGGTTTCAACTTTTATGAGCTACATATTTTGATTCACTAGCCTTTACTAAGCAAATAGGTATCAAGTATATTCAGAAATGCTGTCTTCTTTGATCTTCATGGAATTGCCAAGTTAAGTAATATATTCTTTATGTTAAAAGTGAAAATAATATATTCTCCATGTTAGAAGAGAGCAAACAGTCTGAAGAGATTAATTAGATGAGGTCATACGGCTCATTAAGATCAAAGAGCAAAGATCTACATTTTATATATATATATATTGGGTCTGGAGTTGCTTAGTTCCCCGTGGAAATGAAAGAAGGGAAGAAGAAAGCAACCTGTTATGTTGCTTGCTGGAATTCAACATTTTTTTCTACTAGAATCTTTAGCGGTGTTGTAAAGGAAATGCACTTATAGTTCTTAAATTAATATTTAGGGGGGAAGGTAATAACCAGTGTGACACATAGGAAGTTTCCAGGAGGGTGTCAGGCAGTCTAAAAACCTATTATTCTATGAATAGAACTAGCTGTTTCTACAAATTCAATTCAATAAACTTCGTTTATATAAACATTCATTGAAGACATATCGAGTATCTGGTTCTACACTGTTCTCTAGAGATATAACAAGAAAAGAACAATTAATTTGTTTTCATGACACACTTAGGAGCTACAAGCATGCAGTCCTGTGCCACAGACTAAATAGGTACCAATGACCATTAGCAATGGCCCCACCGAAAGTCATGTTAAAGACTGCTATGAGGCTGCTGATCGGTCAGCTGCTCCTCTCATCAGCCAAGTTAGCTTAAAACTAGAGAAAATACTGGCAAGTTGGCCTAACATCTTGATATTCTATAGAGATGAAATAAGGATGGAAATATACAACTACTCTTACAGAAAAGTCCTGCATTCCTTAATCTGTCCTACGAATATGTCATGTTATGGATATGTTGGTCATGATGCTCAGTCTTTTAAAAACAAAGAGAAACAACACTGCTGTTCAGTATTACTCCAGTTATAACAAAATGACTTTCTAAGAGCTTGTTTTATTTGAGATGCTGGATTTCTAAGTTCCTGCTAATTAACACAGCTTGGAAAATCTTGCCTGTGGAGACAACAGAGCAGGGCCACATGACCGAGAAGTTCAGGGCAGCTCCTGCGACACTGGGAATGAAGCAGCCAACAGATGATTTTAAGTGAAGTTAATATTTTTAAATCCTTAAAAACACCCAAAATTAAGAAAGCCAGTGCCTATAAGGAGGATATGCATTTAGACTGTTAAGAAAGGAAGGTAGAATCAGATCACTGAGAATAAATAACCTGGAACCCATAGACATGTTTATAAAATATGCAAAAAATTTCCATTCCATACTCATCGTGAAATAGACATTATATATGTGTGTATGTACATATTATATATATTGTTCTCATTGGCATTTGGTATGAGGCAACGCATGTATGCACCTTTTTTGTCCAGACAGTGAAAGCCTTAAGCTGGCAGGCTTGGGGGAAACCAGCATCTGTGGGTAGAGAGGGAAGGGCGGATTCCCGACAGGGGACCAGAGGTAGGCACGGTTCAAACGGAGGGATCAAAGGAAGTCAGTGGAGAGTGGACCCTGACTAGAGAAGGGATTTAATATTAGAGAAAAGTGAAAATATAGTTGGTTCTGAAAGTTGGGTAAAGATTAGGGAGAGTAATTTGACAAATTTTTGTCAAACTAAATCACACTATAATCATTAAACCAAACTCACAATACTAGAATTTTTAATAACTTATTTACTTAAATATGTTATATTTTGGATGACAGGCAAAAGATCCAAGATGTCCTATAATGAAGAAAAATAGCCCTCCGCTAGCAATCACAGATAGGGAGTTTTAACCTTTCCCTTCTACTTTCTAGTGATTGAACATTGTAAAATCACTTAACTCGTTTATGTGTCCCAGCCAAATTAAGGAATTGGAGTGGATTTCGAAAGTCCCTTTGATTTCAGATAATCTGTCAAACCAGACTATCCAGTTATTATTTCTTTTCAATTTGTTTTTATAGACTTCTATATACTTGACCTGCCCCTAAATGTTGGTTTGCTTCAAATTTTACTCTAGACATTTTTCTCATTCATGCTTACCTTGGCTACTTCCCCCCCATTTTCATGCATTATTATTATTATGTTATTACTTGACAAATAAAATTGTATATATTTGTGGTACACAAGATGATGTTTTTAAATATGTACACATTGTAGAATGTCTTAATGAAGCTAATTAACATGTGAATTATCTCACATACTTACTGTTTTGTGGTGAGAATACAAAATCAAATCTCTTATCAATTTTCAAGTACACAATGCATTGAAATGAACTATAGTCAACATCTTGTACAATGGATCTCTTGAACTTATCCCTCTTGTCTAACCATATTTGTCCCAGAACTTTAAACTTAAGTAGAATGGCATTATAGCACTAGTACCACATACTGACACAAAGACAATTTCTAGTATTCTCAGGGGTGTTGGTGCTATCTTATTCTCTATTAACTCTCTCTTGCCTGGGCAATATTATCAACCTCAGAAAATTTCATGGGATATAACTTTAAGCCTAGCCCTACAAAAACACTTTAGATTTGACATGTAGAAGATCTTTAAGAGTCAAAAGTAATTCACTGTTTTATTATCTAAAGAGAGTCTTTTGCTAAGGGAATTCTCTTATAAATGCTAATAAAAAGTGAATTTTCTTGATTTCCCATTAGGATTTCATGTTGGAAATTACAATGCATTTAGCTCAATCAGTTTTTGTACCCCCTGTCCATTAGACTCCCAGGTTTACCAAAGAGAGAATTAAAAGAGAAATCCAAATCACATTTGCCCTAGAAATTGACTAAAGTTGTAGTTTTTAGCCAAATGCAATATTAAATAACTTCCAAGTCTGTCACTCATTGTTTCTGATGCTGGGTCACATTTCAAGCACAAACATAATCTTCATCCCTTTATAACATTGTAATTAGACTTTTTAAAAATGACAAATATTTGCATAGTGTGTTAGGTGAGGCTCTGTGCTCAGTGATTTACATGCAAGGACACTAAGTCCCACCACAGGCTAAAGATAGGCATTATTTATCTCCACTTTATAGATGACACTGCAGCTCAGGGTAGAAGGTAGAAGGATCTGAATTTGAACCCAGGCCATTTTGATTAAAACCTAAGCTCTTCCTTTGTGCAAACTCCCTCCTCCACATCGCCAAAAAAATCATTAATTACACATTCACAATATGCTTCCTTTCAAAAGTGTTACTTTGGGAAATGCATTTGTTCAAACAGTTGAAACATTTTCAAACTTTGAACCCCCCTTTTAACAAGATTTTACAGATGATTTTCCAACAAGAGAGATAGAAACACAAACAGAAACAGTCATTACTTCATAGTCACATTTCATGTTTTACAAAATATGTTTCATCAACTTTGGTAACTGATCTACTTCTCCAGTCTTTGTTCTAAATGTCATCTATTTCTAAAATCAAATTCTTTCATAGCATTGACGTGTTTAAGCTGGCACGCTGCTGATTGCGAATGCAGTTGGCAACAGGAATTCCAGAAATATTTTATTACAGAGGTATTTTGAAATAAGTAGGTAACCTCTTATGTATTTTTTCGATTTGTACCAAAACTATTACAGTACTTAATATACTTGAGAAAACAGAAAAACAAAACAATTCACATATCATCACATCTCCTCAATATGCAATTGTGCTTGAGTCAGCAAATTGGCTTTTTGTCTCAGTTGTGCTATTTAGTTGTAATAAGTTGTGTGGCTCTGAGGAAAGAACCAAAGATTCCATTCTAATTCCCACTTTCCTAATTTCTAACATGCATATAATAATTGTAATGCCAGCATATAGGTTGGTGTAGGGTAAGGGGAAATGTATGTGACGTGCCTTCATCGTTTAGATACTTTATCTCAGGATAGTTTATATTCTGCTATTTACATTCTGCATGGCTGTATTCTAAACTTGCACAATTTTGTGATGGGGGATGCTGATTTTCAGATGTATGTGTTATGAAGTTATGTTTAAAAAGTTATTCGGATGGACATATGTGAAAGGGTTGTCATTTTGTTCAGCCTCACCAGGGCTTTATGAGTGATTCCCAGACTGCTTCTGAGCCTGGACTTTCTGTCATCCATTCAGATGACAAAATCTTTTCCCAGCAGAATGTCCTGTACCTGCTGCAGGTATGACCAGCACTTCTTTGAATTTATATGCCACCTTAGACTTCTAAAATTTGCCCATACTGAATAAATTCTGATCTAAGTTCTCTGTATTCCCAGAGGATGGTTCATAATTCAAGGAAACTGATATAGGTAGAGATGAAACAGAGAATTTAAGTGACTTGTGGTAGGTCTTGTGTTTGGTTTAATTCAGAACTAGAATTTCATGTCCATAGAACATTTGCTCTCCCTCCCCTCCCCCAGTAGAGGGACACTACTTACTGGGCCAGCATTTAATGATGTGCAGTCAGGAAGCCATTACCTCCCTGAGTCGGGCCTCTGACGTTCTCACGGTGGCGCTGAACACATTCTCATTTCATGTCTATAGCAATTGCATCAAGGATTCTTTACTACTGAATTGTTCTTTTCAAAGAGGATTTAACTCAGTGTGTATTTTATAATGAATTTAATCATTATTTGAATAATCAATATTCATTGGAAATAAATCATTAAAGTGAAACATTTTTCTTTGTATGTTACATCATGCTGTATTATCTCTTCTCACGTTTGACCTTGACGATGTGAATAAATCCATGAGGATTTGTACTGTACCTTTGCACTGTACCTTTCTAAAGCCTTGTCTAGATGAGTAAGCACAGACTCTAGACATTCACGTGATTAGCTGCCAAGGCAGGAGATGGAACAGCTGGCATTTGAATCTTAATCTATCTGGCACAATTTTATGTTCCTTTTCATGTGCTATGATACCATCTCACTTCAAGTCAGGCAATCTGGGTGAGAATCTCGATTAGCATAACCTATTGTTTGATATACCTTATTGTGCTCTTTCATCTTTTCTTTCTTTTTGTGCCACTCAGTTCCAGTTACCCCCTGGTAAAATTGGTAAGAATTATTTGCTGTACTAGAGTCATTCATTGATTTGTCCTTCCTTCCTGCAAACATTTCTGAACATCCAATATGAGCCTGGTACCATGTTAGGCACTAGAGAAGAACAGAAAGTTGAAGTCTATTCTTAAAGGAAGTACAGTTGAGGCAGACACGTGAATCAAGTAGGACAAGTCACAGCAAGGAGAGCTATGGCAGAGTAAGCACAGGTGCTTATGAGAATGTATAAGAGAGACAGGGAAAAATCTCAATATCAATGTAAACATTTCCTTACTGCTGTTCAGCTCACAAATCAAATCAAGCAAACACACCAAAATGCACCTCACAAAAGTGTAACCTAATTTGGCATACATTACATTTAAATGTAAATCATCAAATAGAAACCTGAGTTAGTCTAAAATTTTCCTGAAAATGGAGATTATGGAAGTGGTGATGGGATTGATTCTGTGACTTGAAAGAAGGAAGACTTTATATTGTGTGTGTGGCTGGGAGGTGGGGAAGATAGCATAAAAAAAGACAAGTGTACGTGAATATTTATGCCAAATCCCACTCTGGTGTATCTTTTTAAAACAAATCCTTCAGGAAAAATGTTTATTGGGTCTAAAGAAAACTTTTCTCTAAGTCTGTCTTCAATGCACTTTCAATACTTAAATATATTCTTTTAATAATAAGACACATATTCAGTTTTCCCATCATAACATTTTTTCTTGTACTTCAGGTCCTGCTTGGAAACCTTTCTCTATATTCATCTAAATGTCGCCAACCCACAAAGGCTCCAATTAACATTCCACTAGTATTTACTGGGCATTAGGTACTGTGCTAAGTACTTCACTAGACTCTTGAATTAGAGAAGTAAACAAAACAGCTTAGTCCTGGTCCTAGTAGCGTTTGTTCTGGGTGTGTGGTGGGTTCAAACATGGCACTTACTGCACAATTATCTGATTGCAACTGTAGTAAGTGCTATGAAGAACGTCAGGGCACAATGAGAGGATGGTAATATGTAACTGAGAGTTAGGAACAAATGTTGTAAAGACATCGCCTTTGAACAGAGCTCTTAAGTATAAATTTAGATTAACTAGGTTAAGAAGGAACAATATGTGATGAGGTCCCAGTGCAGTAGAGTCCATGGGAGGAACTCACAGGAAGCTGTTGCTGCCGGACCACAGAAAGGGGGTGATGGTGACTGTGGCCAACTCCAAGTCACACTTACAAAGGAGGTAGAGGAAAGACTGTACATGGTCTTGATTGCCAATCTTGAGACTTTAAGGGTCTCTATCTTAAATAAAATTTAACTTATTAATGATTTTAAGCACATTTTTATTTTATAGACATATATTAATGCTTGTTTATAGGGATAAATATGAATTGGAAGGTGCATAGGTTAATGTTGGAAGAACAGACAGGAAAATATTTCTGTAGTGCATGAGAGAAAATATTTTACTCTAGACTAGCATATTGCATTGGAGATGGAAAGAGACAGATAGAATGGGAACATTTTATAAAGTAACATTAACAGTAGGTATTCATTGATTGCTATAAGGATACAGAAAATAAGAGTAGAAAGTGCAACACCAAGGAGATAGGGAACACAGGCTGGGGGTAGAGATTGTAAGTTTAGCTTTGAATGTGAAGAGTTTGGTTATCTGTGAAAATTCCATGTAGAATTATTGAGTAAGATTTTTAAAGTCTATGGATCAGGGATATAAATGTGGGAACCATATGATAGAAATTTGAGCCATGAGAGTGGACTATGATACCATTTGTGAATATGGCAGGAAGAGAGGAACATATTTAAGTGAAAACCTTGAGAAATGCTTAATACACTCATCAATCCAGTAGAAAAGAATAAATTGGCAAATAAAGTAAATTAGCTATAACTTAGATCAGCCAACTCAACCCAGCCCAGATCACTTCAGCTGAACATTAGACGTCTGTGCTACCGCTTGCCTTTGCCCAAACAACATGGTTAGTGAACACAGCTCCTTTTTCCTCATGCGCAAGCCTATCCCAAGGACTGCCTCCCCCACACCATTCTGGGATTCTCCATCATATCACCAAATTAAAACATCTGGATATACATAAAGTTCACAGGAGTAAACACATGGTTTGCAATGATGGGAGCCGTGTTTCTTCTGCTTGAGGAGCTCCCAGGAGGCACAAAGCACCGCAGGGAGATACCAGCGAGCAAGCAGCGCAGGCTGAGGCCCCGACCTGTGAGTCACTGGGTCACAATCTCTGCCCTGGTTCTTCCCTGCCTCAGGTAGGCAGGAACCCAAACTCTCTCTGTCATAGAAGGGAGTTACAGATATGAAAATAGGTGGGGTGAAGAAAATGGATTCCATAGTATTGGGTTGGATTTGAAGACATCAGCACGAGCTCAGAGTTTTAAAGACAGAAGATAGATGACAAACAGAAAGACGGATGGATGGATAGATAGAGAGATAGATGGATGGGTAGATGGATAGATCAACGGCCTAGTTCTATCAGCTCTGAGGGCCGCGAGCAATGACATCCCTGTATCAATGAGCACATGTAGCACCCAGATTTTTGTTTCCTAATTCCAGTCTCCACTAAAGGAAACCAGTGCTCTTTTGAGAATGGCTGATCCCAGGCTGTGTCTGGGAAGTATATATGAGGCTGGAATATATTCTTGTGTCAGAAAATTGAAGATTGCTTAAAGAATGATGGGAACTTATTAGAAGGACAGAAAACCAACTTAAGTGGCTGTTACTGAGGGGTGGCCCCTCGACTGAATCCAAACTTCCTTATTAAAAGGATTTGTTCTGTAAAATTTGGATTCAGTCAAAAGGCTGCACTCAAGGATCCAGAAGGCGCATGTGGCCCTGAAGCTGCAGGGTCCCACCTGCCCCACAAGATATTTATTAATCAAAAAAGAAAAACTGAAACTTTGGAGTGAGGAAGTCTGACAGACACTTCCCCAAACAAGGAATCAAGCCAATACCATGCACCTCCTGGGAAAACGAGCTGAGAAAGACACCATCACTTCTGTGGCATCCTTCCCACAAACACCTCACTTTGGTTTTGTCACGAGGAAACACTGGACACTCTCAAACTGAGGATATTCTACAAAATAATTTGCCAAGACTCTTCAAAAACATCAAAGAAACAAAGAAAGAGTATAGGACGGTAAATTAAGGACTGGTTAGATTGAAGAAAAGTAAAAAGATATGGCATCTAAATGCAACAAATAAATTAGGATTTAATATTGTTAAAAAGAACATTATTTGAACAACTGGAAACAATTGTAATAACATCTACATGTAAGATAATTGTATTGCATCATTATTAATTTTTGATGTCAGTAATATTACACTAGTTGTATAAAGTTTCTGTTTTCAAAAACATAATTTTAAGTATTTTGGGATGAAGGTAATCATGTTCAGAAAAAATATATATATATACATACAGAAAAATAAATAAAATGGGACAAACTATTAGATTTGGGGAATCTGAATAAACAGTATAAGGAACTGTCTGTGCCTTTCTTGCTACTTTTCTACAAGTCTGAAATTACATCAAAGTGAAAAGTTAACAGAAAAAAATGCATGAAGTACATTCTTATAGTGCTTGCTCATTGTAAAATATTGAACCATAAAAAGTATACAAAAGAAAAAGAAATATCCAGTATCTCACCACTAAGATAGATTCATTGTGGAGACTTTAGTAATTACATTCTTGTCTTATATTTTCCATGGAAACACATATGCACACTCATACACAATTTCAATACTGAACTTTAAGTTGATAAAAGTACACTGTCCTATGTTTTTAAATATTCTTATACATTTTAATAACTATACAGTGGTCTATACTTCAAATGTATTATAATTCATTGAATTATCCTCGTCTTCTTAAATATTTAGATTGTTTCCATTTTCTGTTAATATATAGAAAACTATAATAAAAACATAATTGTGGATAAAGTTTTGTAATCATTTATTATTTTTCTAGAATTAGTTTTTAAAAGGGAAATTTCTAGGTGACGTTATGTAAATATTTTATTCCCTCTGAATACATAAGCCATGCTTCTCCAATCAATTCATCATTTTTCTGCTTCGTCAGTCTCATCAATCATGTTTCTGTCTCTACTCTTAGCAATGTTTATACCTTCTACCTCATGGAGAGGAGAGGAGGTACATCCTCATTTTCTGCTAACTGACCTTCTGATAGACTCGCCTTTTTCCCATTCTCCTCTTTTCTTCTAGTGACAATGGAGGAGTTATCCTTCCTCCTATCGAGGTCAATCCCACCACAAGGGCTTTGCATCTCATAACTTCCTATATCTTCAGGATTCTTAAATAGTGACCATCCTTCTATGTTCTTTATATTTACTGTAAATATTTAATATTGAAACTCAGTTCTCTTCCTATATGACAAAAAGAATACACTCTCTTTTTTCAAAGTCAAAATTCTTTGAATATCATTTACACTGTTTCCATTTTGTCATCTTCTATCTTCAAACTAATCCAATCTGCTTTTGTGCAAAAAAAAGTATTAATAATAATAGCTTTTCCAAAGATCACTAATTGCCTCCTTGCTTTTCAATCTAATGCATAATTTTTAGAGTCTATCTCACTTGCCTTTATAAAAGGCAACTTTTTCAACTGTATTAAGCACAACTTCCTGTCATTTCACTTTATATTCCCTTGCCAGGAAATTTCAACTGTACACATAATTTTATTTATCATCCACATACTGACAACTCCCAATATTATTTCAGCCTGAATTTCTCCATTTAGATGTGCATTCTGTGCATGTCAGACAAGAATATCTTGAAGACATTCTACATCTATGTGAAGTAACCTGCACACTCATGCATTTCAGTCCCTTAACATTATAAATGTCTACTCATAGCTCAGGTGAAGCTGAGTAAAAATGGAACAGCTATTCTCCAAATGAGGATTCGGTCTCCTTCCACAGTGTGCCTCTGCTACTTTAGAGTCCTTTCAGGACTTTCAAACCTGTGTGGGACAGAAAAGAGTTAGAGTGGGAGATCACAGAGGACCTTAGGCACCAGAAATGGATGTGTCTTATCTACTCACTACTGTTGGCCCGAAGTGGCAACCCCAAGGAATAAATATGCTGGGAAATGTAGCTGCTCAAGTGGAAAATGGAATGTGTGAATATATTGCTTCAGCTCCTGCTCCCCAAATGCAAAACATTAAAACTCATTCCTTCCAATCAGGTATTCTTCCAATGCCTCTAGCTAAGTAACAACATCGATATCATCTAAGCTGTGTTCCCCAACTCCTTGTCCGCAGGGCCAGGCATCACAGCCTGAGCCTCGCCTCTGTCACACACACCCTCAACCCCCCACCCCGCCCCTCCTCCCTCCCACCATACCAGGAAAAATTGTCTTCCATGAAATTCGTCCTGGTGACAAAAAGGTCGGGGACTGCTGAAACCAGTGATGCAAAGCAAATCCTAAGAATTACTCTTGGTACCTCCTCTATAAATCTCCCATGTCCACTGCACCACTAGGTCTTCATTTTACCTTTTACACATCTTTCTAATCTGTCCATTTTTTTCCATTTCCACTACTCCCATTTCAGCCTAAGTAGCCAGTAAGTCTCACCTAGACTGAGGCAGTATCCTCTTGTCTTCACTTCTTTTTTTTATTTCATCATATAATGGGGGTACAAATATTGTTAGGGTTAC
>VBSM01003199.1:11850365-11910106 GCA_008086735.1 Cheirogaleus medius | reverse complement strand
AAGCAGACAAAAATGTACAATGGGGAAAAGAATCTCTTTTCAATAAATGGTGCTAGGAAAACTGGATGGCTACATGCAGAAGAATGAAACTTGATCCCTACCTTTCACCCCTCATGAAAATCCACTCAAGATGGATAACAGACTTAAATCTAAGGCATGAAACATTAAGAATCCTAGAAGAAGATGTTGGGAAGACCCTTTCAGACATCGGCCCAGGCAAAGAATTTTTGAAGATTCCCAAAGCAATCACCGCAGCAACAAAAATAAACAAATGGGATCTGATCAAATTAAAAAGCTTCTGCACAGCTAAGGAAACTATTATTAGAGCGAATAGACAACCTACAGAATGGGAGAAAATATTTGCTCTCTACACATCCAATAAAGGTCTGATAACAAGAATCTATCTAGAACTTAAAAGAATTTCAACAAGAAAAAATCAAACAACACCATCAATAAATGGGCAATGGAAATGAACAGAAACTTTTCCAAAGAAGAAAGAATAATGGCCAGCAAACATATAAAAGAATGCTCAACATCTCTAATCATTAGAGAAATGCAAATCAAAACCACAATGAAATATCACCTAACCCCAGTGAGATTGGCCTTTATCAAAAAATCCCAAAACAACAAATGCTGGTGAGGATGTGGAGAGACAGAAACACTCTTACACTGCTGGTGGGACTACAGATTAGTGCAACCTCTATGGAAAAGGATTTGGAGATACCTCAAAGAGCTAAAAATAGAAATACCATTTGATCCAGCAATAGAACTATTAGTCATCTACCCAAAAGAGAAAAAGACATTCTATAATAAAGACATCTGCATCCGAATGTTTATGGCAGCACAATTCACTATTGCAAGGACATGGAAACAACCCAAGTGCTCGTCAATTTATGAGTGGATTATTAAAATTTGGCATGTGTATACAATGGAATATTACTCAATTATAAGAAATGACAGTGATCTAGCACTGCTTATATTTTCCTGGATTGAGCTTGAGCCCATTATCCGAAGTGAGGTGATTGGGCTCCACATGTATTCACCATCAAATTGGTACTGACCAATTAACACTATGGTGCTCACATGGTGGAGGTGTTCTCCAGGGATTAGGGGGTTGGGAGAGAGACTCACAACTGAAGGATGCAGTGAGCATTTTAGAGGGGTGGGGCATACCTCTAACCCTTGCTAGGGAGAGGCAAAGATATAAAATGTAACCAAAATGTTTGTATTCTCATAATTTCCTGAAATAAAAAAAAAATCATTGCTTTTGGGTATAGCCAAGATGGAGCAAGCCACTGCATTGCATTTCTCTTAGTGATTACAGCAAAAACTCCAGATAAATACAAAAGCAACTACCTGATGGCTCTTAAACTGAATAATAGCAAACAATTGGGCAGAGGAGTCAAAATCTGAAGAATAATCAGGAGAGTATTGTTAAGCTTCCTGTTCCCCTACCTAAATCAGAGATATATGGAGTGGAGGCCATCAGAAATATTTCTAAGAGAGGTTGGCTTTATAGCAAGAGGATCAGAAAAAGGCCCCACAGAATGTGGGAAAAATCTTCTCTTAAAAAAATACTTTCTCTTGCCCAATCCTGATCAAAGACCAACTACATTCACAGAACTACATGCTGGCAGCTTGGCAACAGCAGCAGATGTGCCTAAAACATCCTGAGAAAACCTGGCCCTCTGGATAGAGACCAGAAAAAGAATGTGGATGAAATCACTATTATTATTTTTTCTCTCTTCTCTAGTCCAGGGCAAGCCTAATAATACAAAACTGTGCAACAGTTTAATATGAGGAAAAAATCACCTTGATGAACATAAAAACTGGTAAAGTGAGACTCTTGTGGCTCTCTGAGAAGAGAGAGCTGGAGAAACAGATCCCTAACTATGTATAATCTGACATAAGTCCTGGGGTCACTCCCAAGCGGCACATATATGTAACATCTCCTCCACCTTTCCCCCTAGTAGCAAGGACTTTGAAAAAACTGAACTATTATGTACACTACTGCACAAGTCCCAGAGCAATTTCTGAGTGGCACTTACAAGGGAGAGACCAAACAATAATGCAAATGCTTTGGAAACTATACTAACATTAGAACCACAGTCCACAAAATGTAAGGCAGAACTTGCAGTCTGAACTTCACTGGAGTAATTACCTAATAAAACAAAATAAAACTAAATTTAATATTCCCAAGACTTCAACAGGAATCAGAGTTTTATATTATTAAAATTGTCCAGGATACAATAAAAAATTATTCTATATACAAAAAGCCAGGAAATCTCAAAATTTTGCAAGGGAAAGACAACCAATAGATGCTGACCCTGAGATGACCCAGATGTTTCAATTATTACACAAAGACTTTAAAGCAGCTATTATAGCCAGTTTCATAAGTTAAAGGTAAACCATTCGGAAACAAAGGGAAATATAGATGTTTTCACCAAGAAAATATAAACTATTTTAAAAATTGAAAATTAAATAACAAAAATATAATGCCTAAAATGACAGAATGGGTTCAATAGTAAAATGGAGATGGGTCAGTTGGAGATAGGTCAATAGAAAATTGAATCTGAAGCATACAGAGAAAAAAGATTGGAAAAAAAATATGAGTAGAACCTCAAGACCTGTATACAATATGAAAACTGCTTATGTTTTTTAAATTTCAGTCTTTGAAGATGAGGAAAAAGAGAATGATGCAAAAATATTTGAAAAAATAGTGGCTACTTTCTAAATTTAATGAAAGTCATTATTCTGCAGTTCTATTTATTCAATCAATCTATTTATTCAATCAATTCTGAGATTATTCTTAATGATGTCTATAGTTAAACTTTATTCAATTTAATTGCAATGTAGTACTCCATAATATAAATATAATTTATTCATTCTCCTTCTAACAAACATTTAGGTTTTTCTTTTTTCAAATCTTTCACTATTGTGAGTAATCCTTCATTGACCTCTCCTGTACATATCCTCTTATTCACACACCTGATAGCTTCTCTCAATTATATATAACTAAGAAAATATATTGGTGAGTCCAGGTGTGTGTATTTTTAGTCTTATATTGACAAAGTACTATCTTAAATGATTGCAACAATTGTCACTCTCATTGGCAGTATATGAGAATTACCATTGCTACACCAGCTTCCTTCTCACCCATCCTTTGGGAGAGTACACATAATATTAAGATTTTATGTTCCTCAATTTAATTTTTATTTTAAGTAAATTTTGAAGTCATGATTTTTTTAAAAGAATTTTTGTTTTCTTACTTCCTTTTTTCTGCTTTTCAAATTAACATTTATTATTTACAGTTAGAGCACAATTTTAACTATTTTATTCATTGCTTCTTATATTTCATTTGTCCCATCTGGGTAAATTCCCTACATATAGAAACGTAATATTTGATAGGTAGTACAGAGCTGTTGAGGGTTAGGGTGGAGACATGAGAACTCCAAGAGTGGGACAGGACTTTGCCAAAGAGCAAACTGGGGACATACCCATTCACTGAGCAAAAGCTGCTCGACCTTGGGAGAGACATTCCACTGATCAGGGATAGACAAACGGGACCCCACCTTAAAGCCTGAGGGCTACAGCCTGGATGTCTGCAAATGACTGGGGCTTGTTATCTGAGGCTGGAGAAAACAATCAAAGGATGTTAGTCCAGCAGATAAGAGCAGTTGCTATTCTAAGCCTGAGGCAATGTTCCTATCTCTCTCCTGACTTCACCTCTCAGTAAATGAGTAACTAGATAAAGTAAGAAGAAGTACGTGTTCTATTTTGTTCTCATTTAGATTACATGCCCTACTGCTAACCCACAGCTTTTCGTGTGAAATCAGTGTAATCCATAACATAAAAAAGAAAATAAAAACAGGTGCTAGACTTCAGTCAGTACCACTGGGCTCACAGGAACGCTGGTGGCCCCCTGACGTCCCCACACACTTTCTCCTTATTTGTTGTGTCCATGCCTTTGTCTTTCCCATCTGTTGCTATGCCCACTGCCCAGGGACCCCAGATACAGAGCCAAGGAATTTGTTGGTAACCTCTCTCAGTCTTCATTTGTTTCAAAATGTCTTTATTTTGCCATCATTCTTAAATAAAGCATTTATTTGATATAGCAAATTATAATAACAGTTGTTTTCTCTTATCCAATGAAAGATATATTCCATTGTCTTCTGAATCTTATTGTTACTTTTAAAATTTCTGCTCTTGGATTTACTGCTCTGCTTCTGAAGTCAAACTATCCAGTGATCCCTAACAATTACTTTGTGTCAAGTGTTCTTCTATGGAAATCATGTGTACTAAATCCTTTAATTTTTACAGCAACACAGTGATAGATGGATTCATATATTTACCTTCCTATTATGAAATTATATATAACATATATAATTAATAATTATATTTATATATAGTTACTTATTTTATTGCCACTTTAAATAAAATTTAGTGTCTTATTTCTCTTCATTTTCTATTATTACTTCTATGTGTTTAATTATTTTAATTTCACTTCTTCCTCACATAGTTCCATTATTTATGCATTTCATGGGAATATAATTTTGCTTTTTGTTGTGTCTGCTGACTTTCTTTCATTGTGGATTATTTCCTCATATGTTTTGTTATTGGGCTGTCTGGTCTTTACCAGCAGGCTTTATTCAAATTTGTCTTTTGTCAGCTTGATTGAGGCTTGGTTTTGTGTTTTTCATCTTTCAGAGATATCACTGGATGTGACCAATTTTTTGCTAATCAGGGTATTCCTGATCCCTTTGTATGGTTGATATTTAAATTCAAGCCCACCTGAAGCATACAGAGTATCAGGGAAAACATTTTATTTCTACTTTGACAACAGAGTAAAACCAATAAGCCTCCTTTCTCTGTGGCCCTGTGCCTCTGCATAGACTTTTTTCCCTCACACTCTTAACATGTGGTCCTTACCAGGCCACATCTGAACACAAGGTACTCAGGTTTGATTCTCTGCCTACAACAGGGTTTGGGCATCATTTCCTATTTCTCAGTGGCCATGAATATCTTGATTCCTAGCCTGCTAGGATGATCACCCTCTTACCATTCCCTACTCTCTTCCTGATGATCTCCAAAGGCAATAGAGGTAATTATAGTTCTGATTTTAAGTTTCTTTCTTTCTCAGCTATCATATTTCCATTATTTCCTATTTCTCCCTTATTTTCTATTTCTCTTCCTTATAGTCTTCTCATCTCCATATTTAATAGGAGGTCTGTGTGATTAATTTTATGGGTCAATTTGGCTTGGCAATGGTACCCATTTATTTGCTCAAACATGTCTAAATGTTATTACACAAGTATGTTTTTTAGATGAGATTAACATTTAAATCAGTAGACTTTTAAGCAGATTACCCTTCATAATGTGGTGGGCCTCATCCAATGAGTTAATGATATTAAGAAAAATATTGACTTCTCCTCATGAAAAGGAGGGAGCAGGCTGCTTTTAGGCTGGAGGTGCAACATTAACTCTGCCCTGATGGTCCTATCTGCTGACCTATTCTGCAGATTTTGGATTTCGAAGCCTCCACAATCACATACCTAATTCTTCAAAATCAATTAATCAATCAATCAATCAATCAATCAATCTCCTCTCTCCCTCTTTTTCAAGGTTAATCTACACTATACAATATATCAGTATTTCATTCTTTTCATGGCCACATAATATTTCAATATATGAATATATCAATTTGTTTATCCATCAATCAGTTGATGAACATTTGTGTTGGTTCCACCTTTGGCTATTATGAATAATACTGCTACAAATATTTCTGTAAAAGTTTTTTGTGGATATATTTTCATTTATCTTGGGTATATATTTAGAAAGGAAGTTTATGGATCATACAGTAACTTTATCTTTAGTCTTTTGAGGAACTGTCAAGACTGTTTTCCCAAACAGTACCACCACACCATTTCATACTTGCACCAACAGTGTGTGAGAATTCTGATTTTTTCACATCTTCTCTAACACTTATTTGAATTTTTTACTCTAACCATGCCAGTGGGAATAAATGATAGCTTATGGTAGTTTTGATGTACATTTTCCTGATCACTAATGATGTCAAGCATTATTTCATGTGTTCAATGGTCATATGTATAATATTCCTTGGAAAACTTTCTCTTTACATCCTTTGCCATTTTTAATTGGGTTATTTGTCTTTTTACTCTTGAGTTGTGTGAGTTCTTTAAATATTCGGGACAAAAGTTCTTTATAAAATATATGATGTACAAATATTTTATCTGATTTTCTTTTCACTTTCTTGATAATGTCCTTTGAAGGACAAAGGTTGGGAATTTTGAAAACATTCATTTTTTTTTCCCTCATGATTTGGTATCATATCTAGGAATCCTTTGCCAAATCCTAGGTCACTGTGATTTAACCCTATGTTTTTGTTAAGGGTTTTCTAGCTTTTGCTTTTACATTTAGGTGTTTGGTTCATTTTAAATTACTTTCCATATACAATATAAAATTATTTTCCAACTTCATCCCTCTGTATATGGCTATCTATTTGTCCCAGCACCTTTTCTTGAAAGATGATTTTTTTCCCAAGTAGGTAGTCTTGTTGCCCTTGACAAAAATCGGTTGGCATGAAACTATAAAAATTCTAGAAGATACTGTTGGAAAATCTCTTATAGACATTGGCTTAGGCAAAGAATTTGTGAAGAAAACCCCAAAGGCAGTCACGGCAACACAAAAATAAATAAATGGGATATGATCAAATTAAAAAGCTTCTTCACAGCCAAGGAAACTATCACAAGAGCAAACAGACAACCTACAGAATGGGAGAAAATATTCACATGCTATACATCTGATAAAGGGTTGATAGCTGGAATCTATATGGAACTCAGGAAAATCAGCAAGAAAAAATCAAACAAGCCCATCAAAAAGTGGGCAAAGAACATGAACAGAGCATCTCTAATCATCAGGGAAAATGTAAATCAAAACCACAATGAGATATCACTTAACCCCAGTGAGAATAGTTTTTATCAAAAAGTCCTAAAACAATAAATGTGGACATGGATGCAGTGAGATAGGAATACTCCTACACTGATGGTGGGACTGCAAACTAGCACAACCTCTGTGGAAAATAACGTGGAGATACCTCAAAGAGCTATAAGTAGAACTACCATTTGATCCAGCAATCCCATTACTGGGCATCTACCCAGAGGAAGAAACAACATTCCATAAAAAAGGACATCTTCATTAGAATGTTTATAGCAGCCCAATTCACAATTGCAAAGATGTGGAAACAACCCAAGTGACCATTAATACATGAGTGGATTAATAAAATGTGGTATATGTATACCATGAAGTTCTACTCAGCCACAAAAAACAATGGTGATCTAGCACCTCTTGTATTATCCTGGATAGAACTGGAGCCATTCTCCTAAGTGATGTATCATAAGAATGGAAAAACAAGCACTACATGTACTCACCATCAAATTGGTATTAACTGAACAACACTTATGTGCACATATAGTAGTATCATTCATCAGGTGTCAGCAAGTGGGGGCAGGGGATGGGTATATTCACATTTATTGGGTGCAGTGTGCACCTTCTGGGAGTTGTACATACTTGTAGCTCTGACTCGGGTGGGACAAAGGCAATATATGTAACCTAAACATTTCTATCTGTGTAATATGCTGAAATAAAAAAAAAATCAGTTGACTATAGATCGATGGACTTACTTCTGGATTTTTAATTCCATTCCATTGATAAATGTCTATCTTTGTGCCATTATCACATCAGTATTGCCATTGTTTTGTACTAGCTTTGGAAATCAGAAAGTGAGTCCTCTTAATTTTGTCTTATTTTCAAGATTGTTTTGGCTATTCTTGTTCCATTCTAATTCCATGTGATTTTTAAAGTCAGGTTATCAATTTCTACAAAATGTCAGCTAAAATTCTTGCCATCTTGTCAATGTTAAGTCCTCTGATTCATGATCATGGAATGTTTTTCAAATTATATAGATCTTTTAACAATGTTTTCTAGGATCAAAACATAAGTTTTGTATTTCTTCTGTTAAATTCTTTTGTAAATATTTTTTATATTATAGTAAATGTAATTGCTTCATAAATTTCATTTTTGGATTATTTATTGCTTTTATGTAGGAATAAGATCAATTTTTACATATCAATTTTATATTCTACAATTTTACTGAACTCATTTATTAGCTCTTATAGTATTATAGTGAATGTCTTAATTTTTTATATACAACATAATGTTATCTGCAAGATGAGATAATTTCATTTTTCTTTGCAATCTGTATTTTTTTTCCATTCGTCTAATTGCCCAGACCAATGTCTCCAATACAATGATGAATAAAACTAACAAAGCAAATGTCTTTGTCTGTCTCCTTATTTTAGGGAAAAAGCTTTTAGTCTTTCACCATAATGTCTGATGTTAGTTATTGATTTCTTACTTATGCCTTTTATTATATTGAACATGATTTTTCTATTTCTGGTGCATTGAGTATTTTTATCATGAAAGTGTGTTGGATTTTGCCAAATATTTTTTCTGCATCTTTTTAAGTGATGTGATTTTTTTTTCTATTGATACACTGATTTTCAGATGTTAAACCAACCTTATGTTCTTGTGATAAATCCCACTTGGTTATGGTGTATGAATCTTTTTATGTACTACTGGATTCAGTTTGCTTGTATCTTATGTCCATAATTATAAAAGATATCAGTCTTTATTTACTTATGGAAAGTTTTCTACACATGTGCTGTATTTTGTTTTAGTGTTGGGATAATATTGGCCCACTAAGTAATGGGAAAGTGTTCTCTCTGTTCTACTTTTAAAAAGAGTTGTAAACATTATTATTGCTACTTTGATAAATGTTTGGTAGAATTTAGCACTGAAGCCATCTGGTACTGGCCTTTTTTTGGTGGGTAGATTTTTCTTGTTAATTTGTCTTTAAATTTCCCCGTCCATCTATTTTTTAAGGGTGTTTTTTAAAGTAGTTTTAGATTCACAGCAAAATTGAGAGGAAGGTACAGAGATTTCCCATATAATCCTGTCACCACACAGGCGCAGCCTCCCCCATTACCAACATCCTTTGTCAGAGTGGTACATTTATTACAATTGATGAATCTACACTGACAAATCATAATCATCTAAAATTCATAGTATGCCTTAGGGTTCACTCTTGGTGTTGTGCACTCTGTGGGTTTGGACAAATGCATCATGGCATGTTCCTACAATTGTAGTGTGTTACAGAGTAGTTTTACTGCCCTAAAATTCTTCTGTTCTTTGCCAATCATTCTTCCCTCTCAATTCCTGACAACCATTGATCTTGTTACTGTCTCCATAGTTTTGTCTTCTCCAGAATGTTGGAATCATACAGTATGTAGGCTTTTTGGATTGTTTTTTTCCACTTAGTAATATGCACTTAAGGCACCTCAGTGTCTTTTCATGGTTTGATAGCTCATTTCTTTTTCAGTATTGAATAATACTCAATTTAATGTATGTATCACAATTTATTTACCCATTCACCTACTGAAGAATATCTTGGTTATGTCCATGTTTTGGCAATTATCAATAAGGCTGCTATAAACATCTATGTGAAAGTTTTGTGTAAACATAAGTTTTCAACTTTTTGGAGTAAACACCAACGGGTGCAATTACTGGATTGTATGGTAAACATACTGTATTGTATATTTAGTTTTGTAAGAAGTCACCAAATTGTCTTTCACAGTGTCTATACAATTTTGCAATGAATGAGACTGCTTGTTGCTCCATGCCTTCACAAGAATATAGTGATGTCAGTGTTCTGGATTTTGTCTGTTCTAACATATGTGTACTGGTGCCTTATTGTTGTATCAATTTAAATTTCTCTAATGCCATATGATGTGGAGCATCTGTTTATATGCTTATTCACTATATGTATATATTCTTTGGTGAAGTGTCTATTAAGGTCTTTAGCCCATTTTTTTAAATAGGTTGTTTATTTTCTTCTTGTTGAGCTTTAAGAGTTATTTGTATACATTGGATAACAGTCTTTTATTACAAGTGTCTTTTACAAATATTTTCTCCCAGTCTGTGTCTTGTCTTCTCATTCTCTTGACATTTTCTTTTG
The DNA here is from genome assembly GCA_008086735.1 of Cheirogaleus medius. Lineage (NCBI taxonomy): Eukaryota > Metazoa > Chordata > Mammalia > Primates > Cheirogaleidae > Cheirogaleus > Cheirogaleus medius. The sequence goes on along the minus strand of VBSM01003199.1, from coordinate 11,900,013 downwards.
CAGAAGTTTTTAATTTTAATAAAATCTATTTTATTAATTAGTTTTTAATAAACAATACGCTTGGTTTTGTGTGACTTCTAATTGCTGCCTGAAGTCACATGCTGATACCCTGAAGAACTGTCTTACGATTACTCATAAGGTACATGTGCTAGCAACAAATTGCATCAGTTATTGTTTATCTGGAAAATCGTTTATTTTGCCTTCATTTTTAAAAGATAGCTTTCAAGATAAAGGTTCTTGGCTGATTTTTTAAAATTATTTGAGAACTTAGACTGTGTTTTCCCACCACATTCTGGCCTCCATTGTCTCTGCTGAGGAGTCAGCTGTTAATCTTATTGGAGTTCCCCTTTAAGTTACAAGTTTTTTGTATCTTGCTTCTTATAAAATTTTTTTGTCTTCAATATTCAGCATTTTTACTATGATATTTATATTTATAGATCTCTTAGGGGTTATCCTACTTGGAATTTGTTGAGCCTCTTAAATGTGTAGGTTATTTTTCAATAAACAGGAAGTTTTCTGCCATTATCTCTTTGAATATGATTCTATTCCTTTCTCTCTCTTCTCTTTTTGATATTTATATTATACACATGTGGATGTGCTCAGTGGTGTCTCATGCTTTTTTGAGGCTCTGTTTATTTTTCTTCACTCTTTTTTCTCTTAGTTCTTTACCTTGTGAAATCTCTTTGACTCTATCTTCTGATCTGTTGAATATCAGACTTCTTCTGCAAGTTCTGATCTACTGCTGTGCCCCTCTAGTGGTGTTTCTTTATTGTGGTTAACATACTTTTTAATTCTAGAGTTTTCTTTTTGTTCTTTTTGTAACTTCCATCTCTTTATTGATATTCTCTATCTGATGAGACATTGTCAACATAATTTCTTTTACTTCTTTAATATGGTTTCCTTTAGTTCTGTAACTATGTTTATAATGGCTATTTTGAGGGTTTTCTCCCCCTTAATAAATCAAAAATCTTATCACTTACCATAAGTTCTATTTCTTGCTCTTTTTTTCAGTGTATGATCATAATTTTTTGCCTTTTTTGCATATCTCATAATTTTTGTTGAAAATTGGACACTTCAGATGATAAATTGTAGCAACACGTGGCACTCCCCAGAGGGAACTTTTTATAGTTTTAGTATTATAACTATCATTATTATTATTTCTTTGCTTAATGACTCGCTTAGTTATTTTAGTGAAATCTATTTTCCCTTCCACAGAGTCAAGCCTCTGATGCTGCTCCTCAGGGAGTCCCAGCTTGGGCGCGCCCACCGTCACTCTGGGAAGACTGGTTTTAATACAACTTTCTTCCACTAGTTCCCTGCTTATACCCAACTGTCAAGGTCCACTGATTGCTGGCTGATTATTCCACTGTTTTCAACACTGCCGTGTGGCAGAAATTACTCTACAAACAAATGCAATCAAAGGGCAACTTCGTTGTGGGAGTAGTTTCCGGCGTGTGTTCGGTGTTTGTTCCGAGCCAACAGGGCTCCGCTGTGACTCATCCTGCAGATCTCTCCAGAAAGCTCAGGTCTAGAGTTGCGCCTCTGTCCTTCCTTTTCTCTCAGTTGTTTTCCACCACAATTTTCAATGTTTCTGAGTGTCTTTAGATTTGAAATTCTTCATTCCTTGTCACAAATAAAATAATTTCCTTTGGGTACAAATTAGGAGCTACCAGTTTTACAGCCAGGTAGTCCTCCAGGCAAAGGCTGGGACAACAGCTCTGAAGACGAAGCGACAACGAGCTTCCTCTGCGACCCGCTGGCCTGCGGCCTGGCACGGACCTCGGCCTCGCGGGCCAGGACGACCGGACCCCGTTTTTCTCCACCGGTGCAGCTGAAGAGCCCCCTACCCCGACCACTCTGGCCCAGGACAGCCTCGGCGACAGGGGCCTGGGGGTGACAAGCGACACCCACGGCGTATCCCGGAGGCGGCGTGAGCACCCAGCGCCCTGGCGGTGGCGGCGTGGCCGGAAGTCTCTGGCGGAGCTGGAAGGGGAGGAAGACAGCTGTCTTCTTTCCGATACCACAAACTGGACTTTCCTAACAAATTTTTGTCGAGGATCTTTAATATATGTTTCTTCATTAGCTGTTTGTCCTTAGGACTTTTCCCAGAGGCTTTAAATTGTTGCTTTTATAGTTTTTAGCAGTTTCAATGGAAAGAGAGTCAGGGAAGCCTCCACCCGTCCCCACCCGTGACTCTTGTGCCAGAAGTTGCTCCCCTGTGATCACATTTTTATGAGTCTTGTTTTTATTACACACACACTGAGATATTTAGAGAATAAATAATATGGTGTCTGGGCTTTAATTAAAAATATGCTGGGGACGTGTTTGGGAATGTAGATAAAATAGGTTTGGACATATGGAAACAAGATGAGTCACGTTGATTAAATTATTGCCTCTGTGTGTATGTGTATGTGTGTGTGAAACTTCAGACAATAACTTCTTGAGGTTATATGGGAAACTTTGAGCAATGGCTTCCTCTGGGAAGGAGAACTTGGGTCAGAGGTAGAAGAGGGTAAGAGACTTAGTATTATGATATACCTTCTTTCCCCCTAAAAAAAAAAAGTTTCATATGATTCTGAAATATGGCCACATTTGGAAATTATTAATACAACATAGTTCATCATTTCAAGAAAAGCGAGTTAGTGGAAGTGTCAGGATTTAGATCTAGAGCTGCTGCCATCTCATCCCTAATCCAGGGTTCTTTAAGTAATGCCAAACTGCCATCCTAATTTTAGAACAATTTCATTCTAGACCTCAGAAAAATAAGAAAGGACTCATTAACAATAATTTCAAAACCTGTGCTTAAAAAACCTTTTTTGGATCCTCTAACAAACCTTTTTTGGAGGATCCAAATTACTGGGTACCTGCTTGGTACAATGTTAACTAAAGATTGACTTTGATTTAAATTACTTTTGGAAGAAAAAATGTGGTTGTGAGCAGGGAAACTAAATCATATTATTGAGATGAGCCTGCATGTGACACTCGCTGATTGTGATCCATACCTGCCTAGGTAATATATTTATTTAACTTAGGCCCCCAGGGTACGATGAATCTTTTCTGTAATTTTTCCAATAATAGCAATAATAATGATATATGTGTTCATAAGAGGCATAAATGAGTAGGTCGTGTATTATAAAATCACAGACTGAACAAAAATGGGATATTTTAAAACTTTAATAAATCTTAAATATTTCATAAAAATCTTCATCTCTCACTGCTCCTTAGATATCATAGTAGTGGTATAATGTTTAACAATTGGCTCCCTGGGTTTACACAAAAAAAGATACTCTGATTTGTAGTGTTGCCAAACTCTGTGGCATAAACACTCTGACTGTGGTCAGGTTCTACCAGTGGATTAAAAACAAGTCAGCAAAACCCCTTGCATTAGAAGGAGGATCTCGCAAGCTGGAAAATCAGCCCCAGGACCCCCACTGAACATCACTGCACAATGGGAACATGTGTCTTTGAGTATTAAAACAAATTTATTAATAATACTAGATTTTCAGAGAGAAACAGTGATAAAGTGCATGTTTAAACATATGATTGTTGATTTTATGTGTCAACTTGACTGGACCACAGGAGATCCTGAGATTGTTCAAACATTACTCTGAGTGTGTCTGTGAAGGTGTTCAGGAGTGAGATTAGCATTTGAATTTGTAGACCGCATAAAGCAGATTTCCCTCTATAAGGTGGGTGGAGCTCATCCAGTCAGTGAAGACCTAAACAGAACAGAAATGCTCTCGTCTTGCCTGACTGCCTTCATCTGGGACATCAGTCTTTTCTAGCCTTTGTCCTTAAACTGAAAAATAAGGTCTTCTTGGTTCTTGAGACTGATGGATGTTGGACTAGAACTTACAACATCAGCTCTCCTGGGTCTTCGGCCTTTGGACCTGGGCAGGAACCACATCGCAGACTCTCCTGGGTCTCCCGTTTGCTTATTACAGATCTTGGGACTTCTCAGTCTCCATAATAGCATGAGCCAATTATTCATTTCACATATGTATTACATATATCCTATTGGTTCCATGTCTCTAGGAAACACTAATACAATCATTTCTACCTATACTCTACCAAAATGCTTAAAATCTACAGGGTTTAGTTTAAGTCTTGTTCCTGGCAAAATCGATTTCTGCCTTCCTCAGCCTACCATAATTCTCCTCTTTTCTAAACTTTTGATATGTGTAATAAAAATAATCACCATTTGCTGAAGGCCTTCCAAGCACTCGTAGGTTGTTTACATTTATTATTTTGAATTCTTATAAAAATACTGCCATGACAGGAACAATAAATTTAACAAAGGCTGAGGGAGTTTGTTACAGTGAATTAGGGACTTTGTAGCAAATAAAAAACATGACTCAGCTATTCCATTTGAGGCCCCTCTGCCACCCAAGCCCATGGTCTTTCTACCTCACTCCTATTATTTATACCGCACTTTATAATAACGGGCCTCACTCCACATGCCTCAGCCCTGTCCTGCAAAGGACATCAGCGCATTCCTGCATATTGCGGAAGAATGGAATAGAATAAAAGCACCATGAGCAGAACTTCTGGGTCACACGCTATGCTGGAAACCACTTCCACAAAGTCATTTAATTCTAACAAAGGTGGTATAGGCATTATTATTCTCATTTTGCCGATGAGGATACTGATGCTCAGATGGTTTTAGTGACATTCGTATAACTATGCACCTAGTGTGTGACCAAGCAGAGTTTAAAACCCAGTTCGGAAAGGCTTGCCTTCTTCACACTATCTGAACATTCTTTATGGGCTCCGCAATCAGATGGCTTCCATCAAATCATAGCCTCGCTCTCCAAAGGCATCCTGCACACGATCGCCTCAAGCACTGGGGATCCAGCAAGACTGCTTTGCCATGAATAAGAGGATCAAATTAGAAGTTATAACAAGGATTTCCTGTATTTCAGGAGAACTGAGATTTCAGTGGCACTGATCAATCATAGATTAACAATGTGTAATCAACAGGTATAACAAGGATTCCCTGATTTATATAAAAACTGCAGATTTCCCAGTAGCTTCTTGTTATGAAAGAAATGCAATTAGCACGGTTTGCTGACAGGTGATCTCTGCTTCTGCCTGTTCACACCCTGCACACCCACTCACTTCTTTCCAGCTCACAGGATTTACAGGTAGGAAAGGAAGACTCAGGTCTGAGGGTTCAAGGAAGCTGGTCTGAGCAGAAGGAACAGTGTGCAGTCACTGATGCGGAATGACAGCGGGGACCTCGCCCCAGATTTCACCCTCTTCCTGCACTGTTTGTCACAATCTGTGAAGTATCACCATTGGATGGCATTTCTACAAGTTTCAGAGCTCCCTGCGTGTGGATGGGGTTCTATTCATCTATTTATACTGAAGTGAAAAGAGAATGGCCTTTTGCACGAGGCCCCTCTCTGCTGCACACTGCTGTGGACAAGTTTCTTCACATTCCCAAGCCTCGATTCCCTGTGAAGAATGTACAACGTGGCACTTATCTCACAAAGTCATGAGGGTTAAATAAGATGATCTAAAGTACTCAGAACAGTGTTTGACACATAATATGTGAGTTATTATTAGTATCATCATTATTATTATTACTTCATTTTAGAGTTAAGGAGCTATGATCCAGAGAGACAAAGGCTCTTGCTAACAAATTGAAATTAATAACAATGTCTTGGGTTTATGATCTGGTGATCTTTCTTACATATCTCATTACCTAAACTAGCAAGTTGGGCCAATATCCAAGTAATTCAATCACGGAAACATTTTGTTGGTGATCTTTCTGTTTAAGCATTGATCTTTCTGTTTAAAAATGTTTTTTTTAAATAAATGTTTGGGCAATTGACTTGATTTTTATGGACAATTTTGAGGAAAGAGTTACTTTACATATATTAAAATACAGAGAATTTATTTGGTTAAGTAATATATATGGGGATTGTATCTTAAATGATGTTCTATATATCCAGTAATGTATGGGGCTATCTAATAAACTATATTTTATTTATAGAAATGGGATGAAATTAATTCCTAGAATTATATCAACATATCTTTGGTGGAACTATTAAGTCAGCAAGATCCTGACAGGAAGAGTAAAGAAAACATTACTGTACAGTTTCATTGTGGATATGACAATAAGATAATTTTCATGGCATACTCCTTCAGTCATGAGTAAAGAGGCTATAGTAAGGCTGTTTTGAAGTCATTTTGACTTGGCATATATTTATCCTTCCTTTGACTGGTAAGGGCATAAATCAAAAACAAAACAACACAAAGGGGTATGGAATTATTTTGCCTCTGTGGTCCAGGCTTTCAGTGTCCCTGAATGGAGTGTACCCTGCACACCAAGATTATGGAGTGATCATGGCAATCTCCTGATTTGATAATTCTCTCTGACAATTGCCACTACCAAAATTGCCTATAGAGAGTAAGACGTTGATAGATAGGATTAAATACATGGACTGAACTCTCCCCAAATTCAGTAATGTGTTTATGAGTATAAATATATAACTTTTGACCATTAAATAATCCATTTTTCTTCATCTATTATTAAGGAAAATAAACACTTATCTATATTTCTTCAAGTATTGAGGTATATGTCATAATTTTAGTAATTAAATTAGAGCATTTTCTTAGCTTGATAATTAAATTGTTTTAGCACATTTCTCTCAGTAAAATTGAGAAATTGTTTTCTCACACCATTTGACCTTTCCTGTGATGTTATAAAAACAAATTGGAGTCAGTGTTTTCTGGCTTAAAAGAAAATAGAGGAAAGGAAAGATTTTTACATGTACAAAATATTTTTTCAAGAATATAGGGATATGATTTTTATAAAATATATGTTCTTTTCAGTTGAAAAAAGTTTTCAATTGGGCTGAGTGGAAAAATTATTTTGTTAATGAAGCACAGCTGAGCAGACATTTTAAGTAAATCACAAAAATCTTTGAAAGCCAATCGCCTAACCTCCAGACACCAGCTCTGCACTGAGTCTATGGCAGCCTTGCCAGTGGTACCAGAGACCCTTTGCCATGCTCTGGCTTAAGATAACTCACACTGTACTGCTTTGTTGTAAACATGCAAGGTGTCTTCAAAAATATTCTCACAAATACAGATTATTTATTATTCTCATTTGAAAATGAAAAGCATTGCACAAAATATGCATGCGAACAGGGATTGGAAGGATGACCTTGAAGTTATAAGTATACTTTGAGCTGACTTATTCTAGGAATTTTCTGCCTACCAAGTTGTAGCATATGAATTCAACCAGCATGGCCATAGGAGATAGTTCTCCCTTCTTCTAAGGTAAACCTTTCTTAGGCGTTTATCAGGAAAACCTCTGGACCACAAAATGCTAGCATCAGAATAATTAGTAGCGATAAACTCAAAATATTTGAAATCCCAGTGATTATCTACTTAACTTCCCAAAGCTTAACTGTACCTAGGGAGGTGGAAACATTGGTTGGTTGATTATCTGGTTATCTTTAAGGTCACACATTGATAGGAAATACAAGTTTACACTCCCGTAATAAAATCTAATTTTTGAAAATATTGCCTCCCCCATAACAGTCTATCCCTATTTCATTAGTCCCCTCCCTCCATCCCTAGGGAAACACTAATTTACTTTCTGTTTCTATAAATTGACTTATCGTGGACATCTATAAATGGAAACCTACAATATGTGTTTTGTGTGACTGGCTTCTTTCACTGAGCATATTTTCAAAATTCATATATACTACACATCATATATCATACTTAATTATGTTTAATGCCAAATATTATTTTATTTTATACATATAAAACACTTTATCAGTTGATGAACATTTGTCTTATTCCTACTTTTTGGCTACTAAAAGTAATAACACTATGAAAATTGGTGTACAAGTTTTTGTGTGAATGTTTTCATTTAGCTTAGGTATGTACCTAGGAACAAAATTGGTTCAGGTGTTAACTCTATGCTAAAAATATAGAGGTACTGTAAAACCATTTCAAAGCCACTGCACTATTTTATATTCCTACCAACAGTTTCTATGTTCCTGTTTGTCCATACCTTTTGAAGCACTTATTATTGTCTGTCTTCTTATTTTTAATATATGCAACCTGGTAACTGTGAAGGGCTATCTTAGCTTGTTTTTGATTTTCATCTCCCTAATAACTAATGCTATTGAGCATAATTTCTTGCATTTATTGGCCATTTATATATCTTCTATGAATCTTCTATTTATATCCTTTGCCCATTTTTAAATTAAGCTATTTGTCTCATTATTATTGAGCTCCAAGTACTTTATATATTCTAAATACAAACCTGTTATCAGATATATGATATGCAAATATTTTCTCCTGTTCTATGGGCTGTATTTCTATGGTGTCTTTTGAAATGTTTTTGGTAAATTTTGATAAAGTCCCATTTATCTATTTTTTTTTATTTTCTTGCTCATGTTTTAATATACATGAGAAACCTTTATCTAACCCAATGTCACAAAGCTTTATTCCTATTCTTTTGTCTAAGGATTTTATATTATTTTCTATAAATATTTATTTGAACCATGTTGTATTAATTTTTCATATGATGTGAGTTGAGAGTCTAACATTATTTTTTTTTTGCATGGGGGTACCAAATTGTCCCAGTGTCATTTGTTGAAAAAACTATTTTTAATCTACTGACTTAGCCTGGTACCCTTGTCAAAAGACAATTGAATGTAAATGTAAGTGGTTTGTTTATAGACTATTAGTACTATTTCATAGATTTATACAATTATTCTTATGCACATACCACCCTTTATTGATTATTGTGGCTTTGCACTAAGTCTTAAAATTGGGAAATGTGTGTCCTCCAACTTAGTGTTTCATGTTCAAGATTGTTTTAGTTACTCTGGGTGCCATTCTTTCTATATGAATTATATATTATGTTGTAATTTTCTACAACAAAATAGATGAGTTTTTTAGGGCTTATACTAAATCTTCAGACAAATCTGAGGACTATTGCCATTTTGACAGCATTAAGTCTTCCAATCCATGAACATGTGATTCCTCTCCAGTCATTTAGGTCTTTCATTTTTTTCAATGATATTTTGTAGCACTTCGTTTATTTATTCATAAGTGTTTTATTCTTTTTGATGCTGTTGTAACAGAATTGTTTTCTTAATTTCATTTTCAGCTGATCCATTCATAGTGGATAGAAATATAACTGACTTTTAAATATTAGTATTTTACCCCAAAACCTTACTGAACTCACTAAGCTGAAATGTTTTTTAAGTGGATATCTTAGGATTTTCTGTATACAAGATGATGTCATCTGCACATGGAGGAAGATTTACATTTTCTTTTCTAATCAAAATATCTTGCCTTTCATTTTCTTGCCTAATTGCCCTTGCTAAAACTTCTAGTACAATGTTGAATAGAAGTAATAAAAGCAATACCTTAAATTTGCTCAGGATCTTAGAGGAAATATTTCATTCTTTCACAAATAAGTACACTATTTGTTTATGATATGGACTTTTTGTACATGGCTTTTATCAGGGTGAGTAAATTCACTTTAATTTCAAGTTTGTTAAGTGTTTTCATCATACAATGGTGTGAGATTTTGGCAATTTCCTTTTCTGCTTCTATCATAAATATGAGGTGGTTTGGGGGTTTTATTCTATTGATATAATTGTAATTAATATTACATTTAATATGATATTAATTATTAATAGTTTTTGGATATGAAACCAATTTTGCCATCCTGGGCTAGATCACAGTCTGTCATGGTGTATAATCATTATGTTTCTGGATTCAGTTTTCTAGTATTTTACTTAGGATAGTTATGTCTATATTAATAAGATATATTTATCTATAGTTTTCTTTCTTGTAATGTCTTTGGTTATAGTATCAGTGTAATAGTAACCATATAAGATGACTTGGAATGTGTTTGTTCTGTTATAATTTTGGAAGAAATTTGTGAACAGTTTGTATTAATTCTGCATTAAATGTTTGGTAGAATTCACTAGGGTAGCCTGTTCCTGGATTTTTCATAGTAGTTTTATTGATCTGTAATAAAATCCTTTTCCTTCTTATATATATGTTCAGATTACCTATTTTTTATTGAGTCAGTTTGGGTAGTTCGTATCTTTCTAGGAATTTGTCCATTTCATCTAAATTGTCTAATTTAGTATATAATTGTCAATCGTTCAAGGGAGGCATCATTGCCATGGGGCTTGTCCTGGTCACTGGCCAAGGATAAGCCCATCCCTGCCACACATTCTAGCCCCATTTTGCAGGGGTGCTGTTGTCCTGCCCTGTGTCTCGGCCTGGCTGCCTAACCTGGGGACGCTCAATGCTTCCTTCCTTGCAGCATCTTCCAACCCGAGGCCTCTGAGCCTCCCTCTGTGCCTTGGGCCCTGAGGCCCCACATGTAGTATAGAGCAAAGGTGGCCCCTGGTAGAGAGGGGAGGGAAAAGCCCTTTGCCTCAGGGCCATGTCTGTGTTCTCCATGGCCACCAGCATCTGCAGCGTTTTTCTACCTGCCCCCAGAGCCAAGGCCCATCGTGAGCCCCAGCCCATGGTCCAGTTCCCTGTCCTCATCAGCCACAGGGTGGCTCCCACTGCCTGACCCTCTGTCCTTGCCATCTGTCCCCATGGTCTCCAGCTTATCCCAACCCTGACCCATATGTCAGCTGTCTCCTAGGAGCAGGCTGCTCTGAGGTTAGGGGCAGTGGGCTGGGCCTGGCCCCAGAAACAGGGCAGCTCCTGCTTGCTCCTTCACTTTTGTAAAGCCAACCCTTTCACCAGAATAGCATTAACTCCTGGTGCTTTGTACTACTGGTCCAGCTGCCTTGGGCTCCTTTTCTATATTAATAAAGAAATGAATAAAAACCACAAAAAAATCTAATTTCCCTCTAATCATATTTTTTTCCTACATAATTGGCAATAATAGTTCCTCTTTCATTCATTTCTAATACTCGTAATTTTATAATTTTCTATTTTTGGTCAGTCTAGCTAAAGATTTGTTTATTTTATTGATCTTTTCTAAAAACCATTTCAGTTTGTTTCTTTGTAGTATTTATATAACTAATTTCTGCTCTGATTTTTACAATTTTATTACTTTTACTTTTTAAGGGTTTAGTTTACTCTTCTTTTTTCAGTGTGTTATGGTGAAATGTTAGATTATTGATTTGAAATGTTGTTTCTTTCTTTTAATATATGGTCCTACAGTTAATAAATCTCTCTCTAAATATTAGCTGCATTACATACAGTTTTTTTATGTTTTTATCTCAATTTTCATTCTTTTCAAGGTAATTTTTTAAATTTCTCTTTGATTTCTTCTTTGACCATTTGATATTTTTGAATGTGTTGTTTAATTTAATTTCCACATATTTCTGAATTCCCAAATTTATTATTGACTTTTAAATTTCAAAATACTATGGAGCTACAAATGATTTGGTTACGTAAATTGCTTTTATACTATTTGAGTCAAAGTTATAAGTGTCCTCATCTCCCAGATTGTGAGCATTGTACCTGTTAGGTGTGGATTTATAGATCCCCTCCTCGCCCCTCACACCAAATTGATTTCTGATGAATATATTTCCATATGTGCACATAAGTGTCAATTAATTAATTCCAATGTAATGGTGAGGACATGTGGTGTTTGTTTTTCCATTCTTTTCTTTAAGTTATATGAATTTTATTGCCACTAGAGGAAGCTCGATTCACTTTAGATTGGTTAGATGACCACAATTTGAGTGTTTATTACCAAGAAAAAAATAAATGCTTGTCAAATATGTAAATTTGGGTTTTTTTCTTCTTTTTTTAAAATTTCAGAATATTATGGAGGTACAAACATTTTCGTTATATATAACGCCTTTGCCTCACCAAGCCAAGGCTACAAGCTTGCCCTTCCCCCATACAGTGCACACTGCATCCATTAGTTGTTAGTTTACCTACCCCACACCACACCTGACCGGCACCCAATGAATGCTTCCATGTGAGCACCTTAATGTTGATCAGTTAGTACCAATTTGATGGCAAGTATATGTGGTATTTCTTTTTTGATTCTTATGATAATTCACTTTGAAGGATAGGCTCAAGCTCTATCCAGGATAATATAAGACATGCTAGTTCATGATTGATTTTTGTAGTTGTGTAGTATTCCATGGTATATATATATATATATATATATATACCATATTTTATTAATCCACCAATGTACTGATGGGCACTTGGGTTGTTTCTACTTCTTTGCAATTGTGAATTGTACTTCCATAAACATTCTAGTGCAGATGTCTTTTTTATATAATGTCCTTTTTCCCTTTGTGTAGATGCCTAGTAGTGAGATTGCTGGATCAAATGGTGTTTCTATTTTTAGCTCTTTGAGATATCTCCAAATTACTTTCACAGAGGTTGTACCAATTTGCAGTCCCACCAGCAGTGTAAGAGTGTTTCTATCTCTCTACATCCACACTAGCGTTTGTTGTTTTGAGACTTTTTGATAAAGGCCATTCTCACTAGAGTTAGATGATATCTAACTGTGGCTTTGATTTGGATTTCCCTAATGATTAGAGATGTTAAATATCTTTTCATATGTTTGCTGGCCATTATTCTGTCTTCTTTTGAAATGTTTGGTTCATGTCTTTTGCTCACTTTTTGATGGGGCTGTTTGATTTTTTGTTTGTTTGTTATAAAGTTCGATGTAGATTCTTGTTATTAGCACTATATCTGATGTGTGGCATGCAAATATTTTCTCCCATTCTGTAGGTTGTCTATTCACTCTAATGATAGTTTCCTTGGCTGTGCAGAGCTTTTTAATTTGATCAAGTGCCATTTATTTATTTTTGTTGCTGCTGTGACTGCTTTTGAGGTCTTCTTCATAAATTTTTTGCCTAGGCTGATGTCTATAAGAGTTTTCCCAACATTTTCTTCTCGAATTCTTAAGGTTTCACACCTTAGGTTTAAGTCTGTTATTCATTATGAGTTGGTTTTTGTGAGAGATGAGAGGTGGGGATCCAGTTTCAATCTTCAGCATGTGGTTATCCAGTTTTCCTAGCACCATTTATTGAATAGAGATTCTTTTCCCGATTGTATATTTTTGCCTGCTTTGTCAAAGATTAGATGACAATATGAGGATGGTTTTATATCTGGGTTCTCAATCCTGTCCCAAAGGTCTGTATCTCTGTTCTTGTGTCACTCACATGCTGTTTTGGTTACTATAGCCTTATAGTAAAGCTTTAAGTCTGTTAGACTGATGCCTCCAAATTTGTTCTTTTTGCTTAAGATTGCTTTGGCTACACGAGTTCTTCTCTGGTTCCATATGAAGTATAGAATTATTTTTTCTAGATCTGTAAAGAATGATGAAAATATTTTGATAGGGATTGCATTAATTCCATAGATCACTTTAGGTAGTATGGACGTTTTAACAATATTGATTTTACCAATCCATGAGCATGGTATGGTTTTCCATCTGTTTACATTTTCTACAATTTCTTTTTTCAGTGTTTCATAGTCCCTATATTGGTCTCTCACCTCCTTCATTAAATATATTCCTAAATATTTAATTTTCTTTGATGCTATTGTGAAAGTTGTTGTATCTTTGATTTGATTTTTGACTCTACTGTTATTGGCATATATGAATGCAACTGATTTGTGTGCACTGATTTTTGTATCCTGAGACTTTACTGAATTCATTTATAAATCCCAGGAGTCTCTTGATTGAATGCTTTGGATTTTCTAGATATAATATTATATCATCAGCAAACAGTGAGAGTTTTACCTCCTCTACCCCAATTTGGACACTCTTAATTCCCCTATCTTGTCTGATTGCTCAGGGCAAGAACTCCCAGCACTATATTGAATAGAATTGGAGATAGTGGGCACCCTTTTCTGATTCCAGTTTTAAATGGGAATACTTTCAGTTATTCCCCAATCAGTATGATATTGGCTGTGGGTTTATCATACATGGCGTTAATAATTTTAAGGAATGTCCCATCTATGCCTATTTTGTTGAGAGTTTTTATCATAAAAGTGTGCTGGATTTGTCAAATGATTTTTCTGTGTCTGTTGAGATAATCATATGGTCTTTGTTCTTGCTTTTATTTATGTGGTGAATTTCATTTATAGATTTGCATATGTTGAACCAGCCTTGCATCTCTGGAATAAAGTCTATCTGGCAATGATGAATTATTTTTTTGATGTGCTATTGAATTTGGTTTGCTAAGATTTTGTTGAGGATTTTTGCACCTATATTCATGAGGGATATTAGTCTGTAATTTTCTTTTTTTGTTGTGTCCTTTCCTGGCTTTGGTATCAAGGTAATATTTGCTTCATAGAATGAATTGAGGAGGATACAATCCTTCTTAATGTTGTGGAATAATTTCTGCAATATAGGAATGAGTTCTTCTTTGTAAGTTTGGTAAAATTCAAGTGTGAACCCAACTGGTCTGGGACTTTTTTTTGTTGGAAGATTTTTAATTGCTGCTTCAATTTCTGTGCTTGATATTGGTGTTTTCAGGAATTTTATTTCTTCCTCATTGAGCCTAGGGAGGTTGTGTGTTTCCAAGAATTTGTCCATTTCCTCCACATTTTATAGTTTTTTGGCAGGTAGATTTTTATAGTATGCAAAGATAATGTTTTGTATTTTCATGATATCTATAGTGATCTCTTTTTTTTTTTTTTCATTTCTAGTTGAGCTTATTAGAGTCCTTTCCTTTCTAGTTCTTGTGAATCTAGCAAAAGGGCCATCAATTTTGTTTATCTTTTTGAAAAACCAACTTTTGGTTTTATTAATCTTCTGTATAGTTATTTGTTCTCAATTTCATTTAGTTCTAGTCTGATGGTAGTTATTTCTTTTCTTGTGCTAGGTTTGGGATCGATTTGGTCTTCCTTTACCAGTTCCTTGAGATGGTTTATTAGTTTGTTGATTTGTGAACTTTCTGTCTTTTGGATATGATTATTTAATGCTATTAATTTTCCTCTCAGGAATGCTTTTGCTTTATCCCACAGATTTTGATAACTTGTGTCACTGTTATCATTTAGTTCTCTAAAATTGATCACATCCTTGGTCACTAATCAGATTGCAACAAATTTAAAAAAAATAGAAATTGTACCATGCATCTTCTCAGACAACAGTGGTATCAAATTAGAGATCAATTCCAACAGAAACACTCATCACTTCCCAAAGTCATGGAAACTAAGCAATCTATTGCTGAATGACTATTGGGTCAAAGAGAAAAGACAGTTGGAAATCAAAAGATTCTTCAAACTAAATGTTTTTCCATTCTTGTGATACTTCACTTAGAAAAATGATCTCCAGATCCATCCAGGTTAATACAAGAGGTAATAGTTTGCCATTTTTTTTTATGGATGACTAGTACTCCATGGTATACATATACCACATTTTATTAATCCCCTCATGTATTGATGGGCACTTGGGTTGTTTGCACTTCTTTGCAATTGTGAATTGTGCTGCTATAAAAGTCAAGTGCAAGTGTCTTTTTTATAGAATATTCTTTTTTCCTTTGGATAAACAGCCAGTAATAGGATTGCTGGATCAAATGGTAGTTTTACTTTTAGCTCTTTGACTTATCTCCATGCTACCTTCCATAGAGGTTTTACTAATGTGCAGTCCCACCAGCAGTGTATGAGTGTTCCTATCTCTCTGCATCCATGCTAACATTTGTTGTTTTGGGACTTGTCAGATTTTTTGAAATCACATTTCAGAAGTTTTTAACCACTTTTATTGAAATATTTTTTTATTATCCTTTCTCTTTCTTGACTTATTCTAGTACTTCTACTTCATGTGTGTTGCCATGCTGAATTGTTTCTCATTTCTATGTTAATTTTTTTTTCATTTTTCCCGCTGATTTTAATTGCATAATCAATCTTCAAGTTTGCTGCTTCTTTCTTTTGCCATTTTATATTTACCCTTGTGTCTCTCTAGTTAATTTTGTATTGCTATTTGTTTGTTTGTTTTTCAAACAAGTTTATTCCTTGTTTTGAAGTACTAATTTAACTAATGTGGAGGAGAGGTGTTCAACAACATAAACCTACAGACGATAGATTCTTACAGGCATATATTAGAAATACCTAGTCTCACTTCAAGGGAGGAAGGATTCTGGACCAAAGATTCAAAGATCTTTTAGCAGATGGACAAAATATTTGACTTCTACACATTTTTCAATTTTAAATTCATCAAACAATCTATGGCTTTTAGTTTAGTTTTTTTTTTATTTCAATAGATTTAGGGGGTAAAGTTGGTTTTTTGTTACATGTATTGTGTTATTGTAATGTGTAACTTTATAATTTCTATTTCGTTCTTTTTTATAATTTCTATCACTATACTCTCCTATAAATTTAATAAAACATTGTCATTGTAACTTCCTTTACTTCTTGTGGTACAATGTGGTCCCCTTTATTTTTTTTAATATATTTAAAATAGCTGCTTTGAAGTCCTTGTCTTCAAAGTCTTACATGTGGGTTCTCTCATAGGTATAATAGTTAACCATCAAATTTTTATGATTTATTTTCTTCTGTTTAATTTATGTTTTCATTTTTGAAAGTTTTACTGTTAGATTATTGATTTGAGAAGTTTCTTCTTCTTTTATATAGTCACTTACATCTATAGATTTCCTTCTAAGCACTGCTTTCTCTGCATTCCTTAAGTTTTGATGTTTTGTTTATTTTCTTTTATCTAAAAGTATTTTCTAATGTCCCTGAGATTTCTGAAGGTACAATTACTTTATGGTGTTCTGTAAGTTTAATTAGTCCTTGTTACTCTTTGGCCTAATTCTTTCCATTAATGTAATTTAGATTTTGAAGTCAATAACTGTAATAGATATTTTTACATTTCTCCTTCCAGTTCTTCCACTTTTTGCTTCATGTGTTTTGGAGCTCTGTTGTTAGGTATATACAGGTTTGTAATTGTTCAATCACCCTTATGGACTTCCTCTTTAACCAGTATAAAATGCCCCCCTCTTTTCTAGCAACATTTTTTGTTTTATTTTGTTCTGTTTTAAAATCTTTTTTCCCATTAATCTGCTATGTTTTTTCCTTCCTTTTATTTTCACCCTAGTTGTGCTTGTACATCTTAAGTCCAGAGATATTAAATAAATATTTAAAATAATTTTGCCAATTAAATATTTTTGTCACAGGGGAGAGAATCTACCTAGCTCTGCACACCATCATTCTGGAAGTATTGCCCACCTCCTACCTGTATTTTTGAATGGCATTATTGTTAGATACAAAATTCTAGGTTGATAGTATTTTTCATTATTTTAAAAGTCCTGCTTCACTTTTCTCATTTACTGTTTTTCTGATGAAAAACACGTCTCATCTTCCCTTTGTTTCTTTCATGTGATGTGTCTTTTTCTCTGCCTGCTTTAATATTTTTCTTTTTATCAATTTTTCTTTTTATCATATTTTCTATCCCTCTTCTCTACTCTTCTTTAGATCTCTAGTTACAGATATAACTGTACTCTGGGCTGCTGGAAATTGTCCCATAGCTCACTGATGATTTGCTCAGTGTTTTTGATCTATTTTACTTTCTCTCTCTCTCTCTTCCTACCTCCTCCATCCCTCTCATTATTCTCTCTTTCCTTCCTTTCTTCTTTTCTTTCTTCTTTTATTTTTGTGTTTCATTTGATATATAGTTTTTCTTCCTATGTTATTAAGTTCACTAATCTTTTCTATAATGTATAATCTGTCATTTTTCCTGTCCAGTGAATATTTCATGAAATACATTGCTTTTATCTTAGAAATTTTAGTTTGGTTCTTTCTACCTTCTATATCTTTATTAAACTTTATCTAGATTCTTAAATATGTGAAATGCAGTTACAATAACTGCTTCAATGGCCCAGTCTCCTAATTCTATCACATAAATAATTTCTGAATCAATTTTCATTCCTTAATTTTTTTTTTTCTTCTCATGTGTTTCTTTTCTTTTTCCCTCTTGCTCTTTTCCTGCCTTGGGCATTTTTACTGTATGTTAGACATTATGTTTTGGGTTTTTTCCCCCTCTTTAATAAAAAAAAATATATAGTTTAAAAACAGTCCTTTGTTTTTTATTTTTAATAAGGATTAAAATAATTGTGTATAATTGGGATTATAGCTAATTGATTATTTAATAATTGTTAGGAGAGTCTAAAGGGAGTTAATTTTGGTCAACTATTGAATTAGAACCCTTCTCCATACTTTACTTAAGACACTTGTCCCAGCCTGACCAAGAGCGAGACCCCGTCTCTAAAAAAAAAAAAAAAAAAAAAAAAAAAAAAAAAAGACACTTGTGAATCATACTTTCCATTCTAATTGGTGGAGGCAGGAGCTAGTTGCCTTCTTGTGGGTGTTTCTGAGATTATTCTAGTTCAGGGGATACTTTTTCACATGCAAGAGCTGACTTGTGTTCAACTAAAGAGTATCACTTTACCACTTTGAAGCTATTTAAGTTATTTCTTCTGAGCAGCTCTGTTCTGTCTGGAACTCTGCCCTGCTAACTTTAGTGACCTTGGGCTTCCTGAAATCCTGACCATCTCCTAATTTAGAAGTTTCCCTGTGCTCCGCTTGGTTTCTTCTCCCTGCACTGAAGCCCTGGAACTATCTCCAACAGTAAGCTGAGACAACTGTATGGCTTACCATATTTGTTTTCTGATTTTCATAGATCATGGTCCCTTATTGTCTAATGGCAATTATCTTGAAAATCATTGATTTATAAATTGTTTCTGGCTTTTTGTTGTTTTACACAGGAGAGTAAATCCACCTCTTGTTATTCCATCTTGGCTGCGAGCGGAAGTCCTTGGGTCACCTAACTGATATCTTCCTCGGTACCTCACTTTTGTCATCATTCCCCCAGTTGGTTGTACGTGTTTTTATTTGCTGACCCAATATTTCCAGCCTTTAGTAAGTGACTGTTACTTCTAGTCCATCAGTTTAGTCCAATCAGCTGGCTTGTTTAATGCCTTTGTCTCAGAACAGTGTCCTTTCCTTTTCCTTTTCCTCTGATTCACTTGATTTTATTCCCAGTCCTTCATATCTTGATGTCTGTCATAATTGTATTTATTGTTCTCAAAATTACTTATTTTTTCCTTCCTTCTTTCCTTCCTCCCTCCCTTCCTTCCTTCCTTCCTTCCATTCCATTCTTTCTCTCTCTTTCTTTCTTTCTTTCTTTCTTTCTTTCTTTCTTTCTTTCTTTCTCTCTCTCTCTCTCTCTCTTTCTTTCTTTCTTTCTTTCTTTTCTTCCTTTCTTCTTTCTCTCTCTTTCTCTTTTTCTCTCTCTTTCTCTCTCTCTCTCTCTCTCTTTCTCTCTTTCTTTTCTTTCTTTCTTTCTTTTTTGTTATTCAGTGCCAAACAGTGTGTTGGGTGTTCCACAATGTGCCAGATGCAATTCGTGACAGCACTCAAGTAACATACAAACTGCTGGGAAGCAAAAGACACGTTAATAAGAAATTTAGGTGTTATTTCAGGAGTACAAATGACATTTGAACAGGTTTTTTTCTTTTTCCTTGTAGTAAAAAGGACACTGGCAATAACATTAGTTATATGACCTTGGGTAAATATGTGTTTCTCAGTGAGCTTCAGTTTTCTTCTATTAAATAAAACAATGGGACTAGGTGCTCTTGATGAGAGCTACAATTTAAAAAATGAAGAAAGCAAGGAATATGGAGCAAGAGAAGAAACAGAATCTTTGTGTGGGATGAAAGATAACAAAACTCTGACATTCTTTACACTGAAATATGTGTTCCTTAGAATATGGTCACTTTGCCTCAACAAGAGAAAAGAAAGTGGTAGAACCAATGAACCATGTTAGACTCCGATCTCAAAATCTGGGAACTTCCACTTTTTGTCTTTTGGAGCACTCTTTTGCTAGGAGTCCTGAGCTGTCTTTTAAGGCAGATTTTACAGCTAAATCCTCCCAAACTACCACACTGGAATCCATATGTAGGCTCTCTAATAACAGTCCCAGGTAAGCCCTTTTTGGCCATCCTCAGCAAGGTGCCAGAGGCATGAGTGCTGGCATCCTCGCCTCTCCAGATGAGCCCACCCACTGGCTGAATGGTATTCAGTGACTTCTGTGGATGCCATGTGGGCCAGAACACCTAGGAAATCATGTAGTGATGAATCCCTCCTCTGAAGAGAAAGAAAGAGCTGAATGGTTTTGTACTGGCTACTGGGGGCACATTGGCTCTCTGACGTTCTAACATATGCTCCTCTATTATCTGTTAATATCTATTTATCTATCATCTATCATTTGTTTGTCATCTATATATCTATTTCTTTCTTATGTTTCTTTATCTCTCTCTCTCTTTCTCTCTCTCTCCCCGCTAGTCAGGGGACCCACCAAAAAGATTTTAGAGCTCACCAATGGATAATCCACAGTTTGAGAAAACACTGACCTTGTTCAGCCAAGGTCTTTGCTCATTGTTGGGAGATAATAGTGAATAAGATAAAATCCTCTCTTGAGGTGATAATAACTTGACAACTGTTTAATAAATCACTCTGCACATGTCCTGAATTGGGAAGCAAAAGGCCATGACTCTCAGGGATAAGGTCCTCAGATTTATACTTCCTTACAGTTGTCACTTAGGTTTACATTATTTATAAATGGACAGTTAAGAGTAAGGTGATGTCTATAACTGCTTAAACATCATTTTCTCACATTTTAATAAATTTAGTATCTTTTTCCCCCATACAATATTTAATCGCACTCATAATCGCTATCTCGTAACTGGTGTTCATTAGAGCACTGCCTCAGCATGGCCTCGGGATGCTGCTGGACACGCAGGCTAACTCTTCCAACACGGAGAGAAGGTCTCTGATTCACACTGTGTGATATCTGCGGAGTAGAGGTTGGAGATGGCGCCAGAGAGATACATGGGCCTGTCTGTATGGAGGTAAGAAAGAAAGAAAGAAAAACTTTTCTTCTTCCTCTCTTTATTTTTTTCCTTTTCTTTTGACTAGACAAGACTCACAAACATGCCTTGCTTGGCAGCAGAAGCGAAAATGGCTTGTTACTAAGCCTCCAGCGGGGAGTCAAAAGTGCACATTTTCTGGAGCTTTCCTTGAACTATCTCTTGGCCACAAGAGCAGGGATGGTGAAGGGAGGCTTGGCAGAAGCTGCAGTTTGGTGAGGAGCAGCGAACCCTGGCCCTGGGTGACGTAACAGCACTTTTTCATGCATAGTCTTATCTCTCTCTCTCTGTTATAATTTTCTCATGAACAAGCATGTGGTAAATCATTACAATGTCTGAGAACACTCACTGAAAGCTGAATACAACTTCTTGAAACATTTAGAAACTTGAAGGGCCAAAAACTCTTGGAAAATGATGATTTTTCTGAACAGTACTGTTTTGTGGGAAATATAATTATGTTTCTAAGGAAATTTTGTAAGTGCAATGAATATTGTCTTTGAAATCTTTTATGGTTTGATATAGAAGAATCAAAACTATAAAGCTACACACCAAATAGTCTCTTTGGGAAGTGATGTTTTTCCTTTTTAAGCAGGTCTTTTTGTAAATCAAAGTGTGTGGGGAGGTAGATTTACTTTCACTGTTTATGGACTGAGAATCACGGAGCATGCGAAGTGGTCTGAGCCCAGCAGTAGAATTAAAGACTTGCCCATGTTCACACACTCCTCAGCATGAAGGACTCTGGGTTCTTAACCTCAGACCAGCAACCTTTTGATGACTTTTTGTCATAAAACTCACATAAATCACCTTTTCTAGACAAAAAAATTTGCCTCAATTAAGAGAGTTATTTATCTCTAAGGTGATTTTTCAAAACATATCTTACAGATTTCCATTATACAGATGAAAAAAATGACAAAACCAAATTTAAAAAAAGGTTAAACAGATTGCCCCAAATCAAATATCACTGGAATCCATGTTTTGTTGCCTTTCAAAATATCCAGCAAGACTGTTTATTATCACAGCTGAAATATCTAATTAATCCAAATACAAGTTAACACCTTCCAAATAGAAGTTGGTAAAAATGTAATATACGCAGGACACAATTTGTTAAAATCTGTATCTTTTGAGTCCTTTTGCCAATCCATTTGCTACTTTGAGAACATAAGTCTGAATGGAAGATATATTAGAGTTCATTTAATTATGTTAACATCTTTTGTTTGCATTATTTGCTTTTTACTGCAATGATAAAATTGATATTTAAATGTTATTATGCAAACCCCACTTATGCTAAATTGCCAGGTGTCGGCTTCTGATCAAAATCTTGGCAAAGTCATGGACTCTTGCAGCATCTGCAGTCTGTTTCCTGGCTCAGCCCTCTCCTATCACTGTGGTCTTTTGAAAGGCAGCCTGTGAGCTCTTCATCTGCATGATCGACAGAACCAAGGATCTGATGACCCCTGCATTTGCCTACTTCATAAATTTTATTTCTACTTCCCTGCTAATCTACACTTAAAAGTTACTGATTCCTTTACCAATTGGATTTAAGAGATAAAGGTGAATAAGGGCTCTTATTTATTTTTCAAACCTCAAATTCAGACTTCAAATTGTTTAATGTTAAATGCAATGTCTAAACTTTTTTGGGGGGAAAAAGACCTGCTTAAAAATAATAGCCATTATCTTTGCAGTCTGATCATGTTGATAATGAGCATAATAAATGCTATAGAGGTGTAGCTGGTGGAGATAAACAGCCCAGAGATGATCAGTTACCTGCAGTGGTGTGGTTTGCCTCTTTCAATTCATTTCCACACAATGACAAACTTTTTATTTCCTATGGAATAAAATCAATGTATCTTACTAGGAGTGTTATTTTTTTGAAAAGTAGTAGATTTCAGCTATAGTGCTGTCATATTTTGGGTTTTGACTGTGTGACTGACCCATAAAGATCCATGTAAAAGCTGTCAACACTGTCATGCAAATTAGTATGAGAACAGGGCCGAGGGCTTAAAAGAAATTCATAAGAGGAATTAAAGAAAACAATTTAAGAATTCCATTACTTTTCAGTCTTTTTAATTTATTTTTTCATCGTACTTTAGGATTATTGTGAATTTGAAAATGATTCTGTTTTTGCTTTTTCATGTCAAAAAATTTAAAGGATTTATTAAAATGTAGTCAAATAAACAAAGCACATTACTGATTCTCTAACACTCCTGAGTCAAATACTTGACTGACTTCTTCTCCAACTTGTGGCAATTGACTGAGTCAAATTAAGAATGGATGGCTCTATTATTTCACATTGGCAGAAATGCCAAGCAGTGAGACTGAGTGATTTATCCAAGGCCACCCAGCTATTATTAGTACAAAAGTAATTGTGGGTTTGGACCTTGATTTTAAATCATTATAATGAGAGAGGCTCAAACACATCTTTATTAATCAAAATAGAAAGCATTACAATCAACACATTTTTGCCAATGAGAAATAAGTTTGTTTATTCCTGTAGCATAAAAAATTCATGCTTCAGGATTTGACAAACTCTTGGAAAGCATTTTCTGCATCTTGCTGGTTGTGGAAACGTTTTCCCTGCAAAAAGTTGTTGAGATGCTTTACGAAGAGATAGTCAGTGGGTGAGAGGTCAGGTGAATATGGCAGATGAGGCAAAACTTCATGGCCCAATTTGTTCAACTTTTGAATTGTTGGTTGTGCACCATGCATTGTTGTGGAGAAGAATCGGGCCCTTTCTGGTGACCAATGCTGCTGCAGGCATTGCAGTTTTTGGTGCAACTCATCCATTTGCTGAGCAGACTTCTCAGATGTGATGGTTTTGCCAGGATTCAGAAAGCTGCAGAGGATGAGACCAGCAGAAGATCACCAAACAGTGACCATGACCTTTTTTTGGTTAAAGTTTGGCTTTGGGAAGTGCTTCGGAGCTTCGTCTCAGGCCAACCACTGAGCTAGTCATCACCAATTGTTGTATAAAATCCACTTTTCGTCACACATCACAATCCGATCGAGAAATGGTTCATTGTTGTTGCACACAATACAAGAAGATGACACTTCAAAACAACCATTTTGGTCAGCTCATGAGGCACCCACTTACCGAGCTTTTTCACCTATCCAGTTTGCTTCAAATACCGAACACTGTAGAATGATCGCCATTGAGTTCTTTGGCAACTTCTCGTGTAGGTGTAAGAGGATCAGCTTCAATGACTGCTCTCAATTGGTTGTAGTCAACCTAATGGCGCAAAAGTAATCGCAGTTTTAGCACTGTTGACATTTGCCCTTTGATATTGGAATCCTTTCTTGAATATAATATATTGTGTAACTCCTTTCCGTTCTTGACTTCTATTACTATAATTAATGTCATTGTTAGTGAAATATAATGTGGATGTTTATTATATAATGGCTAAACAACTGCGGGTATTTGTGTATGGTTCTTTTTTGCCTGTTTTCAAATCCAGAATCCAAGTAATTTTTTTTAAAGTTTTGTGTTTTATTTCTTCTGATATGGTTCCACTGGGCTAGGTTTTACTCTTAAAAAAAACCCCTCATCTCTGATTTAATTCCATGCTTGGTCTTTAATCAATTGTTTCTAAAACTAAGCTTTTGCACATGACTATATATCTGGTAAAACTATATGGATTGAATTCTCCACATCCTGAGTTGCCTGGAAATTCTACAACTCAAATAGAATGTTCTCAGTCTTCTGATAATGATTATTGCAAGCCTTCACAATGCTTCTCAAATTCCTTGATTGCTCTCTTTCTGACCAAATGACTCTAGACTTCTATTCCTGAGAAAATAGAGACCTTCAGGTAGAAGCTACCCAACTTTGTGACCATACCACTACAGACTTACTTGTACCTCTGTTCAACCCTCACTCCTTCCCTCTTTCAACCCCTATCTTTGTCTATTCCTTCAATATTCACATACCCAGAGTCCACTCATGCAGCAGAACTCAACAAAATTATTAGCATCTATTTCTAACTAGACTGTTCTGTGTTCAGGTTTGTCCTTTCCACAAGGACTCTTTGAATTATTCTGGTAAGTTTTTATAAAGGAAGATTGTCAGATTCCCCCTTACAAACTAGCCTCCATGGCTCTATCCTATTGAGCACTCAACATATTCACAGAAAGTAAAAATTGATGAATGTAATAAATAAAGAAGGAAATGCTCATCAGAGGAAGTCTTGCTTGTCATTGTTTGCTCTCCTTCCAAGGTCTTTCCATAGCAAGTGGGGTTTAGTTTTCATTAATGTTTTACTTCTACTGAGCAGGAAGTCTCCAAAGTAGTATTATAATTTCTTCAACTTGCTTAAGAAAACGGTATCTTGTAATATTTAGGAAAATATTTTCATGGTCAGGTTTTATTGAACAAGTTCAAGAAAATTATAATTCTTTTTACCAATGTGGATTAAATAATTAAACATAAAATGTTCAGAAGGATAAGCTTTACCACTTTTCAAAGGCTGTACCATAATTATGATAACGTACTTTTACAAAATTGCTATGTACAGGCTATATACATATTCTCTCCTTTCTTCATCGTACACCATCGCTTCTTCAAATTTAACTCCCCTGCTGCTACCAGAGAAATCATACTAAAACACAAATATGATTAAGCTATCTCAGGCTTACAACACATTTATGTCCCTCATAAACCTCAGAATAAATTTAAATTATTCAGCATGACCTACTAAGTCCTTCAAAGCAAGCTCTGCTTAATTGTCAATGCTGCTTCCTACTCTCAACTCTTGCTGCAGTTAAGTGACTTGAAGAAACCTCCTGTGCTCTTCCATGTTTTCTGGTTGGCAGGTTTTTAGCTTCCTTTGCAATGAAGGGAGTTACACCTTTTCTTCAATAGTTAGCACACATGTGTTCAGGTAAATGAATGAAAGGTTATTTTTTCTAAACAGTCACATTGTTCTCCACTCTCTTTCCACTGTGACACCTTTGCTTTGGGTTCTCTTCATCAGCTGCATAGATTAACATCTCTCTATCTCTTTTTCTTTTCACAAACTTTTGCTTCTTCAGCCTTCATTCTACCACCAAAAAAAAAAAAAAAAAAAACCGATTTCTTAAATATAAGCCAGACTACTCTATTCTTTCTCTGAAAACTGTACACTAGGTTGCCATGACTTAGAGAACTTAGTGCCAAGTTCACATTGAAACTCCTACAACATGGTTTCCATCTGCTTTGCTAGTGTCAGCTTATATATTCCTAGGCTACCACAATAAATGTTCTTCCATGAATCCAAATCCAAAGAAGACCAAATTATTCACCTTCACGGATCACTTTCTCATCTCTATCATTGGTTCTTGTTAAAATGTTATTAATTCTTCAAAGTTCATCTCAAATGTTATCTGATTTCCAAACAGGCAAGCCTTCTGTCATCTGTCAGAGGAGTAAAGGTAATATTTATTTTGTTTGTTTCAATTATTTTATTTCCATATTCATCTTTCTATTTATCAACTCTTTAAGGAATTTGCACTTATTACCATAAACTCTGTTTCTGGAAGAGTGACCAATAAATAGTCATTCCTCATTTAATGTTGGAGAAAGAAAAAGAGAGAAGGAGACTGAGAGAGAATGAGAGAAACAGAGAAAGAAAGAGACAGACAGAGAGAAAGAGATTAAAGCTATACAATAAATGAAATAAATGTTGCCAGGAAGCTTCATATAACACAATTCATTTAATTTTATTATATAACTTTAGAAAGAATACTTTCATAGAGTTATTCAATTTAAATTTCACACCAACCCTCCAGTTTTTTCTTTCTATAAAATTAAGATGTATGGGTTTACAAAATGTTTTAAAATATCTTTTTTTTTCCAGAAGCTTTTTGCTTAAAGTATGGCTCCGAACTGTTTTAACTGACAATACTTCTGACACCAAATCTGTGGGGTATTTTTCCTCACACCAACCAATTCTCTAACTCCAGTTTAATTCAATTCTGGCACTCGCTACCCAGAGTTAGTGTAGACCCAGAGGATTAAGGGCTCAGTCCCGGAAGACTGGCCTCACTCCAGACTTCATTCTGGGCCATCTGTATTTCTGACCAACTGGTTATGGAGCCAGGGGTTCCACACCCACTCCTCAGTTTCAATAATTGGCTAGAACAGCTCATAGAACTCATGGAAACAATTTACTTACATTTCCCAGTTTATTATAGATGATATAACTCAGGACCAGCCAGATGCACAGGATAAGACGAGGCTGGGTGGGGCAGTGCAGACGCAGGGAGCTTCCACGTCCTCTCCAGGTGCACTGTCCTCCTAGTACCTGTAGAGTTCACCAGCCTGGAAGCTCTCTCAATCTCACTATTTAGAGATTTTTGTAGAAGCTGCATTATATAGGCATGACTGGCTAAATCACTGGCCATTGATGAGTGAACTCAATCTCCACCCCCTCTACCCTCCCCTGAGGGGTAGGGCTGAAATTTCTAACCCTCTAATCATGTTGTTGGCTCCTCTGGCAGCCAGACCCCACCAAGTGTCACCTCACTGGTATAAACTCAGGTGTGGTTCAAAGGAACTTGTTATGAATAATAAAAGATGCTCCTCTCCCCTCATCACTCTTCACTCTCTGAGTTCCAAGGGTTTTAGGAGCCCTGTGTCAGGAGTTAGGGACAAAGACCAAATATATATCACAATGGCTTTAAACAATTATGAAAGAAACATAATAATTTTTGCCTGTTTCAACCCATGTTCTGTCATCCAAATCAATTGCTAAACTCTTAATTGAGAACACCAATAACAGCAACAGTAGAATCTATTGCAGGGGGTGAGCCACTGTGAGAGCAAAATCATGGCTCCACTTGCACCGATTAATACCTTGATGGCTCTACTTCACCTCACCCAGGTGCCTTGCACTGAGGAAAAGCAGTGTGACGCGAGGCAGGAGGCAGGGAAAGGAGAGGACCGGTGTCTGCGTTGCTTGTGGCTCAGTCCTATTGACAGATTGCAACCAAGGCACAGGAAGAAGTCCTGCATATTCAAGTGTCTTTTTTTTTCATTTTTCTCCTTGTGAAGTGAGACATTTCTGTATGTGTTTTGTACTGTAGAAACCCCTAAACTCAGAAAACAGAAAAAGTTTTTTTGTTAATACAAAAGTATTGATGAATTCTTGTGTTTTTGAGCTTTTACCTACTTTTCAAAAACTAGCAAAATGAAAGAAGTTTAGATTCCTTTAAAGTTTACAGATAATCACCCCATTTGAACTCAAGTGAACACATTCATGGATAATTTGAAAGAGCAACTTTTTATGTCTTTTCAAAATAAACTCTTCTCAAATTTACTCCCATTACACAGACACACAGTTCTTATTTGCGTCACTAATACATCTGTTAGGTAGATAGTAAGGGATTTCGGGTCTCCTAGGGACGAAAGTGGGTGCTGTTGCCCCCATCTTGGTCCTGCCCAACCCTGATTCTCCATACCGGAGGAGGAGGGAACACCCTACAAATCTGCCAATCAGAACTTGGCGCTCCAGCTGCAAAAGAAAGCAGAGGACTCTCTAGCCCACCGGCCAAGCCATATGGTTACCATAAGGTCCGGAAAGTGACCTAGAACCCACATGCATAGTTAAGGCTCAGGTCATGTGACTTCCAACTGTCTAATCAAAGTGGTTCCATGGTGACCTCTGAACCACAAGGGATGTCTCTATCCGGACACTATAAAATAAGACACAGACCATAGCCAAGCTCTCTCTCTTTGCCCTTCCTTTTGCTTGCCCTGCCGTGACGATGGGACGAATCACCGTCTGTGGCATATGTACCATGCTCTGTAAACCTATATCTTGCTCTTGCCCTATAATCCTATTTTTCTCTCCTCAATAAAGCTCATTTTAGTGCTTGCCTAACTTTGGCGTGTCTGGTCATTCTTTGGCCATGGGCACACGAAGAATCGACAGGCTCAGACTGAAACCTAACATATCCATATATGTAAAAGATGCTAAATGGGAAGATTATACTTTTTTCCCCAAATCAATGCTTTTCCCCAATAAAACTAACATTTCTGGAAACTCCCCATTCTCATGCTGTCTTAGCCAGTTTTAAAACCGGGTAATTTATAACAAAAATAAATGTATTTCTTATAGTTACAGAGACTGACAAGTCCAAGGTTGAGGGGCCACATTTGATAAGAGCTTTCTTGCTCATGGGCACTCTCTGCAGAGTCCTGAGGAGGTGCAGGGCCTCACATGGAGAGGGGCTGAGCATGCTAATGTAAAGGAAAAAAATCTCAGGACCAGCCCCCTCAAGTCATTTATGCAAAAGAGAAGGTCAAGCCTGTGGAGAAGTCATGCCACACCCTCCCAAATGAATAGCTCTTACTAACACTGCATCAGCCAGCTCCCAAGGGAAGGAGAAAGGCCTCAGGCATCTGCAAGGACTGCCCCCACAGATCACAAATAAGGAAATTCTTTGCTGACCTCCCATAAACAAGGACATGCAAAGTGTAACTTTAGGTCTGCAAGGTAAGTCTAGCTCCTAAAATTAAGTCTTTCCAATACCACACTAATAATGTTGATTACAAGTTCATCTTCCCAGATGCAGAACAGAGACAAGACAGAATCGATCATTCTTCCACCTCCTCAGGGACATCTGCATAATTGATGCTTCCTTTGCTCCTTTTTACTCCTTACTTCCTTTACTCCTCTTTCTCTTCAAACATTCACCTTATCTTATGTTCTGCTTTCTTTTTTGCAGGAAAAGACTCATCCTTCACATTAAAGACATAGATTTTTCTCTGGCAAAAATCATTACTTTTTAGAGTAAATAAAATCTAAGTGTTTCCAATTAAAAGTTAAATTAGAAAGAAATAAAAGCTTGACTTTTAAAATCCCACCTTCACCGTTTGTGTTTCATTTTGTCAGCTCAGGCAGTTAGAACATCACCTCATCCTCCGCAGCATGTCAAGTTCATATGTTATTGAATACTGACAATGAGATGAACTTGAAGAAAGCAAAGATAGTTCATTAAGGAGCAGGGACATTGTGTGTTATCAATAATGCGAAAAGTGTTTAAAAATCACACACGCAATTGGCAACACTCAGTCGCCCCTGCTTTCTACGCCCCTCCATTCATGTCCTCTGCAGCAGCTGCCTCACACCCACTTCAGTCTTTCCACAAGACGTTGCAACAAATATCTCTGTCTCTCATCCTGTCGGTATCTCCCGGCCCCTGCCTCTCTCTCCTTTTGTTTCTATGTCATTACATGAGGCTCTTCCTGTGCCACAAATTACAAAAGACTGCTTTTGTAATTTTCTATCACCTAAGAGGTCATGTTGCACGAGACCTTCCATGTTTGTCATCCTGCTGTTGGTTTAAATATCAGCCTGTGGCTGGAAGGTGCCAGAATGGGGATGGAGGGAAGCACAGGCAGCACATGCATTCCAAAAGGGCTTAGCTGGTTAAGCCTTCCTCTAATTGCAGCCCAGCTTAGTGTACCATTCAAGTAAGAATAACATGATGTCCCTGAAAAGGAAGGCAGATTTAATGCCCTGTAATTCTCTCCTCTTTCTGAGGATATTAAATTCCTTGGACTCCTTTGAATCCCAAAGAAGCCTTTATAAGGACAAAGCAGCCCTCCCAATAAAGGTTCCTAAATTTAGACCTCTACATCTGAGCTGTTCAATCTTATTTTCCCAAACACTTAATCAAAAGTTTTAATCAAAAGAGAAGGTGATTTTACAGCAACTTCCCTCACCAGCCAAGGAAATCGCCTGAACTTATTTATCCTTCTTATTTTTTTATTTGTAAATTCTCATAATAAATGATTGCTTGGAATAAGAAGTGGCTACCATGGACACATTAACATATTCCTCTAAGTGACATTTGTTTGAATTTCTACATAAGAAACCAGTAACTAAATGAATAAAAAATTCCAAATGATTGCAAAGTGAATTGTTCTTCACAGGTGAGTTTCCTGGGATGTAAACAGGAGACACCTTCTAGATGACTCAACCTCAACATCAGAACCACTATCCTCCTTGATAAAGAGGCAGTGAGTCAGTCATTCATTCCGGAAGTATGGCATTGCTGTAACGTGTTATAAATTGACAAAACGAAGACTCTGAACCAACAGTGGTCCTTAGATTTTCAGGAATGGGCATTGCCATGAAACCCCTGTGACTTCGCCTATGTCCTCCTGCTACCACTTTCAGTGGGCCAGGACCAAAGAGCAAAGGCTGGACCTACAGTAATGTCGCTATTCGTTTATTTAACTCTAATTAGAAAGACCATTTTTGCTCTTACCTGTATTTATCAAAGATTTATTCAAATTGGTCTTTGAGATGACAAAAATATTGAGTCCTTTCACTCTAGGTTGAGTTTTGACCTGTAAAAACATAGGTATATTTATTTAATAAACCTGTTTAAAAACATTTTTCTGTTATTAGAAGACTACCATGTAATTCAAATAAGAAATAAAGTGAAATTTCAGAGGTAATAACAACTGCAACTCTGAAAACCCTCTAGGACTCTGATCTCTGTTCTAAATTATGTGTAGTGTGTGGACACATGTAATTTGCCATGTATAAGTAAATGCATATTTTTAAAAAACAAGCAAAAAGGCAAATCTATGATGAAAGTAAAAAGAGTTGTTGCCAGAGGTGGCACTGGGAAAGAGGCATGAATAGGCACAACACAGAGGATTTTTAGGTCAGTGAAAATACTGTACGGTACTATCTGGTAGATACATGTCATTATGTTTTTGTCTAAACCCACAGAATGTGCAACACCAAGCGTTAACCCTGAGGTATACGACGGACTTTGGGTGGCTGCAATGTGTCAATGTAGGTTCATCACTTGTAACAATGTACCACTCTGGTGGGGGCTGTTGATAGTGGGCGAGCTGTGCGTGAGTGAGGCAGGGCAGGTAGGGGAAATCTCTGTGCCTTCCTCTTAACTCTGCTATGAACCTAAAACTGCTCTAGAAAAATAAATTCTTTTAGAAAGTGAAAAAAAAATAAGCATGTGCCAATGTTCCTAGCATGAAACAACGAAGACCATGATTTTTAAAAATTTATTCTTCAACATGAACACAAACCTCCTTAATTATAGAGATTATTGAGTAATCCAAGATATATGAGACTTTAGAAGTGAAAGGATTGAGATATTAAGGCATCCTGGAGACTTAGAAACTACACCAAAAGGCTGGGAGGAAGCAAATGACAAGCCCTTTAAAGTAGATACAATGTGTTAAAGGTGCTCTGTTAGATTTCAACCCAGGACAAGATGCTATGACCTAGGATCATGGAGCAGACACTGAGAACTAGCTCAAGCTATGCTTTTTTTTTTTTTTTTAAACTTTATAAAATGTATCAACAAATAAGAAAGCTATTGTATTAGCTTGGGCTCCCATAACAAAATGCCACAGATTGGGAGGCTTAAACAACAGAAATTTATTTTATCATAGTTCTGGAGGCTGGGAAGTTTAAGATAAGATGCCAGCATGGTCAGTTTTGGGTAATGGCTCTCTTCCTGGCTTACAGATGGACGTCTTCTTGCTGTGTCCTCACTTGGTAGAGAAAGGAAGCTCTCTGGTGCCTCTTTTTATACAGACATGAATCCTATCTGATTAGGGCCCCACCCTTATGAGCTAATGTAACTTTAATAACCTCCCAAAGGCCTATCTCCAAATACATATGGTCCCCAACTTAAGATTATTTGAATTTATGATGGTGAGAAAACCACATGCAGTCAGTAGAAACTACGTATACTTCAAGGGCCCATACAACCATTGTTTTTCACTTTCCGTATTCAATAAACTACATGAGATATTCAACACTTTATTATAAATAGGCTTTGTGTTAGATGATTTTGCCCAACTGCAGGCTAATGTAAGTGTTCTGCACACAGGTAGGCTAGAATATCTTTTTGGCTTACAATCATTTTCAACTTTCTCCAATCAGATCCCAGATTTCATTTATGTGCTATAGAGACTGCAGAGCAAAAGCTACATTTCCGAGATTCCGTTGCATCTAAATTCTATGGATTCTGCTATGTACATGTAGAGACTTAGAAGGTGGAAGTGGACAGCTTGAGTTGGTGCCATGCAGAGGGAGACTAGATCTGGGGCAGAGACTGCTCATTTTCTGAATCAACTACGGTAGAATTTCTGCCCTTGATGCCCTAGCATCCTCATGTACCCAGAGGCCATGGTTGGAGGTGTTTTCACTAGCATACTCCCACAGAGTAAGTGAACATTTCTGCCCACCACACTGTTCTTAGCCAGGCAGTAGCCAAGCTTGGTTCCATGACCCTGGTGAAATTCTATAAGCAATAAAATATTCTAAAATAAATATATTTCTTCTGGACAAGCACACATTCTCTTGTTTATAGCTAATTACTTTTTTCCGTATAATTGCCCAATTAAACTGATAGTTTGTGAGTGCTTGGATCATTTGTCCTTAATGAAGTGACCATTTTAGAGTTACCTGAGAAACTTTTTCAATGTCTATTCTTTATCCACTTTCCTAACTCACCTGAACATTCTCCTATACCACCTGGTGTATAAGAGCCTCCACTGATGTGCCAATCCTATTAGTTTGAAAAGGTGAGAAATCTATTTTGAGGTGCCAATGTAGTGAAGAACAGCTGACCTAAGTCAGTAGTCCAAATCTAGTTAACACTGAACATTCTTTAGAGCTTGTAAAACATAAAGATTCCCAGATATACTCTTAATCCATTTAAACAAATCACCTAGAGAAAATTTTTGAAATCAGTTTATTGTTAAATTACTCAGATGATGTAATACTGCCATCCGGGGACCTTCTCAAGACCTGGTGTCTAGAAGTCACTGATGTAGAAGATCAATCACTTATCAGTGAGACCTAATATAATTTTGTGTAAATAACTTGAATTTCTTTCTTTATCTGAGAGTATTGATAGATTACTGGTGCAAGGAAAATTTGGAGAAATTATAAATCTGGACCTCAGATATTTATCTAACAAGATCTGTCATGATATCTTTGTGAAGAAGGTGGATAAATAAAACTAAATGCAAAACCAGTTAGGTGAATTATTTATTGCTGCAATATTTATGCACAAAAGATGCTAATCAGTGGAAAGATATACTTCTAACCTAAAGAGAGTTCTATCTGTAAAACTGTCAGGATATTTTAAGTCGTATTACAGGAACAACAAAGTTGAATTCCTGTCTCATGCTATATGTCCATTGTGGGTTTGCTGGGAGTCTAATTCACAACATTTTCAATCACGGACCTAGGCTAAAAGACTATCCACAGTCTAGGGGACCTCTGGGGGCTTTGGGTGTTATTATTAATAGATTTGCCAAATTGTGTACAGGCCAGAGGAAATTTATGCCATTTAAACTCTCATTTTATTGACTAAAGCAAGTAACATGGGCATGGCTAACTTTGAGGGGCTGGAAGAAAGCAATCATACCTTGAGCCTTGAAGAAAGAGAATTGAAATATGAAACCTGAGCCTTGGGTAACCTGTACACTCAAAACAACCAACGTCTTAGTCCACCACCCCCACCACTATAAATTCCATGCCTCTTCCTCCAAAGGCTAAGCAGTGTATTCTGAGGGAGCATATGCTCTGCAGTCAGCTGTCCTGGGCATTGATTTGTCCTGCAACTCATGATTAAGACAATCATTAAACCTCTAAGTTGTAGAATATTTTATACCATGAGTGGATCATGCTTATGCACTGAGATAGATGGCTATTATAATTTTATCATTGTCCTTGATTAGCATCCAGTTCCCTATCTTGAATCCCCTCCCACTTGATCTGGTGCTTGATCAAATGTGATGGTAAAGCAAGAGTGAATAAAGCCTCTATTTTGAAATTTAAAAAAGAGAACATTTGGCAAGGAACTGAAGGACAAACTGTTTGTCTATTCTTCCAGATTACATTGGCAGAACATTAGAATTTCCTGGGGAGTTTTTAAAAGTCCAGATATTCTGACCATACCACAAGTCAATAAATCAGAATTTCTCAGCATGGGAACAGATGTCATAATTTTTAAAAAAATGGTAATTTCAGTGTGCACACAAAGCTAAGAACTACTGTTCTAGATCAATGGTTCTGAAACCTGAGTACCTACGAGAATCATCAGTAGAGTGTTATAAAATTATAAATGCACAACAGCCTCTGTTCTAGGCTCTGTGCAATAAAGCTGTATGGAAATAGCACTCATATAAATATAAGAGATATTTTTCAATAGAGAATGGTCCAGAGATAAAGTGAGTTCTTTCCACAGGCAGTAATTAAGAAGAGTGGCCACTTAGCAAGGGCACTGCAGAATGTTTCAAGCAGGCCTAAGTATGAGCCCTGCTGTCCCTGGGAAACGTGTCTGTCTGTCCTATTTGGCGGTGTGCTCTCGTAAGCAACTTTAGTTGTTTCCAATACCTGGTTAGAAAGCCAGAGTCTCCAAAATCGCTGGGAGAGACTGGGAGTAGAGATTCACCCAGACAATACTATCCTCACTCAACAGTATCCTCACTTCCATCAGATGCTATCTTTAGGAGGTGTGTAGGCCCATGGGAGTATGCCACTATGCACTCTGCTATCTTAAGCTGAGTTGTGCATTTTAGCATCCTTTAATTGCATTCAATGAAATTTTATTATTTGTTTACCTTTTCGCATAGAAATTATGCTGTCCTTCTGTTAATCACTTTCACTCTTGGGAAAATATGTAGATGCATGAAGGACCTGGATAATTCTTTGCGTCTGAGAAGGGCACAGCAGATGCTGTCAGGAGCACTCTGACCTCTGACCCTGAGGCAACTTTGACATTGAGAGAGAAGAAGGGCTCAGGATTGGGGTCTGTGATCTGACAATCAAAGACTAAAGGGAATATTGTGCATCTCAGGAGTTGTCAAGGTGGATGGTCAGGAAACGGGTCTATCTCCTTCAGTGTGAAGCCCCTCGCCTCCACTAGGAGCTGCTTAGAGTCCAGAACATAAACCATCCTTAACTGATAGAGAGTAAGAACCTGCCATCAAGTCCAACGGGGGAAAGTTGGGTAGAAGTGGTCAAAGTACAAATTAAAGTTTAGACAAAGGAAGTTATTTTTCTTGGGGTTTTTAAACTTGTATCTACATACTAAATTTTCTATTGTTAATAATTTAAGTCAATGTTTATTATAGTAGTGAATTGATTTGGTTGGAGTAAAGGTATAAAGCTATCTTGAAACAAATTTTCTCAAATAGTTGCCATTTTCCTATATGCATGTGTGATCTAGAAACCCTTATTTAGTCTAAAATATGGTAACATTCTAGAACTATTCTATCCATAAGAAAGTTAATATATAATATAATTATATAATGTTGATCAGTGGGAATATGGTATTCATATAACAGAGTTTATTTCATAAAATATTAAATTAAAGGCAATTCTATGATATTTTCTTTCAGTTCTTTTTACACTGAAGATGTAAAATATAGAGAAATAAGGAGAGTTAATATTAGAAAAAATGTATTTTGTATTTGGAAATAATTCTGCCAATCAATTCCTTTAGAATTTCCTAGCTCTCCACCATAGGAATATAAAAATGAAATAAAAATGTTATTAGCAATTATAGGGATATTAAACACCATTTGCCATAAATCAAGCACATTAAAGCCTAACACTCTGCAATATCTTCCCCCATGTCATATTTGGAGCAGAACTGATTTAAGTGAAGGTAAAAGTATGAAGTATGTGCAATAATTACTGAACTTATTAGAAAAATAATTCAGCAGTTGGAGAATTATTTAGAACATTATTTCAGATTCTTGCCAGTCTCTCTTCCAGTGAGTGGAAACATTGAATCATTAGTACATTTCTCCATAAAACCGATTAATTTTGATGGACAGGACTAATTTTATGGTTACCAATTTTGTGATGCCTCAAATAAGCTGTTTCTATTAGGAATCTTGACTGCTTGAAGAGTCAGATTCATTGTATTTTCTTTTCCTCCAGAATGAGGTTCAGAATTCTCAAACTCCATCATCATTTACCACCAAGTCACTGTTTTTCACTCTCTATCTTCCTGTCTTATTGCTTGATATTCCGGACTCGTGGCCAGTCTTATTTCTTCAGTTTAATTCTTCCTCCAATCCTACGTAACAATATTTCCTGTGCTCATTAATAGTTTTGAATTCAATACAATTTTACATAATTTTATACACATACGCATGGCCTTATGCATCTTCATTCATCAGCGAGGTCGCAGGAAGAAGAGTTCAGAGCAAGACCCTGGCTTTGCAGCACATGGGCTGGGACCGACTAGCGATTCAATCATCCCTTTGGCTTTGCACTGAAGAGCTTGCATGGTGTCCTGAGAAGAGGCAAATTAGGTAGTGTTAGGGATTAAGAAGAACGTTAGCTTGTAAGAAAACAAAGATTCTTTAATCTGCATATGTTTTAAGCTAAAAAAAATCTTGAAAATTAATACCTTTTCAATGTCCTTACTGGTGAATAAAGGATATCATGTGTCCATGCTCCAAGTTCTTCATTGCTTAAAAAAGTAAACAAAAAGTAATTTTGGGGATAAATTAATTGTCTAATTTTATTTGCGCCAGGGAATGAAGATATCGTTTAATTCTATCTCCACAAACAGAACATAAAATTGCATGAAACATACAATAGGGGTAACAGGTTAAACGTAAAGCCGTCATCATTGATAAAGTAATTGAACAGCACACAGTCTCATGGCAGAGAGTAAACTTTTTAATCTCAAGAGTCTACACATTCTCTCTAACAACTAGCTATCAACAGAATATAGTCCATTCAATCTAGCTTTTAAAGTTAACTTTTTGAAAGGAAAATTACCACCAACTAATTAAATTTTAGTCATTTTTTAGTGATTCAGATATGACCTCCATTTGGAAGAATTTCTTTTTTCTCGTTTTTAAAACTTGTATTTATATAATTTTAAGGGGTACAAGTACAACTTTGTTACATGGGTGTATTACGTGGAGTGTAACTAGCATCAGAGTAGTGCACATTGTACTTATTAAGCAGTTTCTCATCCCTTTTCCCCTCCCACCCTTCAAAGTCTCCAATGTCTATTATTTCACACTCTATGCTCATGGGCACATGTTAGGTAGCTTCCACTTGTATGTGAGAAACTTGTTTTTCAATTGTTTCACTTGACATTATCGACCCCAGTTCCATTAAAGTTGCTGCAAAAGACATTATTTCATCTTTTTTATAGCTGTATATATATTTCAGTGTGTATATATATAAAACATTCTTTATCCATTCATCCATTGATGGACACTTAAGTTGATTTCAAATCTTTGCTATTGTGAATACTTCTGCAATAAACATTTGAGTGCAGGTATCTTTTTAATATAATGATTTCTTTTTGGGGGGGTAGATACCCAGTGGTTGGATTCCTGGATGCAATGGTAGTTCTATTTTTAGTTCTTTGAGACATCTCTGTAATGTTTTCCATAGAGCTTGTACTAATTTGCACTTCTAGCAACAGTGTATAACTGTTCTCTTTTCCCAACATCCTTGCCAACATCCATTGTTGTTTTACTTTTTATTAATGGCCATTCTGACTGGTGAAAGATGATGTCTCATTCTACACCAATAACAATCAAGCTGAGAAACAATTAAGAAGGCAACCATATATAATAGCTGCAAACAAACAAAACAAAATAAAACAAACCCTAGGATTCTATTTAACCAAGTAGGCAAAAGATCTCACAAGGAAAACTATAAAATGCTGGATGAATTTCTTAAGTAGTAAGAACTTATGACCAGTTGTGTGCATATGTGTGTGTGAGAGAGAGAGTGTGGGTGAATATACATGTACGTGTACATATGTTCATATACACGTACATATGTTTTGCTTAAGACAGGGACCATGTCTTCATTTGAATGTTCTACTTAACAGAGTAATGAAAACATACCAGGATCTGAATAAAGAATTATTGATGTCAATAATGATGGCAATAATACATATTTGTTGCAGCTGATAAATCAGCATATATTTGATAGTATCTAATTTTTACAAACTACAGTGATACAAAAGGTATAGTTTCTTAACAGTATTCACTTACAAGGGCTGGCAAACACCAATGCCAAATTAATAATGTTATGGAGAAATTCTGCACTTAAGACAAGCTTGTAATGCCTGGTAGGTGCAAAAGTGAACCTCTTTCTACAGATGCACCCACAACTCATGTATTCTGGGATTCTCACAGGAAGAGCTTCAGTGATGAGGAATTTAAAGAAAATAATAGTTACAAAGAACACCAAGAAACAATCTTACATAAATATATATCAGCAGGTCACCCAAAATAGGAGATTGGTCACTGAAATATTAGTAGAGCAATTTTTAAATGTGTAATAAAATGAATATTTAAGAAAAATAAGGACATTAAAGAAACCGTAAACTTAAGAAAAACTAACAGACTAAAACAGAATTAATAGAGATGTAATAATGAAACTAGTTACAGGAGTAAACTTGGTGGAGAAAATAAAAATCACATTTAACACAGTAAAGAAATGAACTCTGCAAATTATAAGAAAGAGCAGAAGATACTATCATGACTGACAATAGAACACAAGAAAGGTAAGATGGACAATTTTCGTAAATGTAGCATTATTAACTTATAAAAATACTTCTATACTTAACTAAATTGTCGTACATATTAATAGAGGTTGCAACATAGAAACATAAGAGCCTATGCTGGGGGTGGCTGAAATATAAGCTCTTAAAAAACGGTCAGAATCTTGGTTGTTAATTATCCCAAAAGTAGAGGTGACCACAGGTATGAAAACAGGAGAAGCTTTCATGTGAATGAACAGTTATAAACCCATATCCTTTCACCAATTCTATGTAGTCAGTCCTCCCAGCCTTGGAAAAAGGCAGGATGTTTATTTCTGTAAGACTAGTATTATTTCTTTTTTAAATGCTTAATAGCATTCAAAAAGGAAACCACTGGCCCTGAAGTTGTGTGTGTATGTGTGTGTGTGTGTGTGTGTGTGTAGGTTTGTTATTACAAATTCAATTTCCTTACTAAATATAGGCCATTTAGATATTTTATTTCTTCCTTAATCAACTTTGATAAGTTGTGCTTTTCAAGGAATATGCCCATTTCATCAAAGTTATCAGATTTCTAGAACACAGTTTTTCATAATATGCTCTTACTATCATTTATTAATATCTGTGGCATCTGTAGTAATATCGTTTCTGATATTTATAACTTGTGTTTTATCTCTTTTTTTCTTGAGCAATCTTGATAGGAGATTATTGATTTTTAATCTTTTAAAAGAATCAAATGTTGCTTTTTCAAGTTTTGCCTTTTGTTTGTTCTCTATTTCTTTGATTACATGATTACTATTCTGTGCCTTGTGCTTACAATGGGTTTAATTTGCTTTGGTTTTCTGGCCTTTTTAGGTAAAAACTTAGATAATTTATTTAAAACAGTTTTTTCTTATATAGATAATTAAATTTGTAAGTTTATCTCTATACACTGCTTTAATTATATTCCACTAATAATTTTATTTATTTACTAAATATTTACTAGCTTTACTTATGATTTCTTATGGACTCATGGGATATTTAGAAGTTAGTTTTATAATTTCTAGATATTTGGCAATTTTTTTAGTACCTTATTGTTACTGATTTCTAATTTAATGCTACTTTAGTTAGAGAAAATTGGAAAATTATAATCGTTTAAAACTTGTTGAGATTTATTTTTGTCTCTTGTGTGGTCTATTACATGTAAGCTTGGAAAGAATTAATGTTTTGCAATTTTGAAAATGGGGTTCAGTGATGTCAATTTTATCATGTCTATTGATGGCACTGTTCAGGTTTCTATAATTTGCATTGAATTGGATTTCTTTTATTTATTTAGCTTAATCTTTGTAAGCCTTTTTAGTACTGTAGGTTGATATTTTTAATAAGCTTTAGAAAATTCTTAACCATTGCCACTTTGAATATTCCTTTTTTCCCATTTGTTCTCTCTCTGTTCTTCCTCAGAGACTTCATTTATCTTATGCTTTTCACTATTTCCTATGTATCTCTCATTCTACTTTATGTATTTTCTGTTCTTAGTTGGTTATATATATGTTTCATTTTGGTTATTGCCCTTGTTTCCAGGTCACTAAACTGGTGCTCTGCTTGGACTATTGAATCCATCTTCGAGTTCTTAATTTAAGTATATTTCTAATTTTATAAGGTACATTTAATCCATTCATATTTATTGTAATGTTTTATTGAAAAATCTCCATATTTTATCTGTTTTGTATCTGTTTTTTATATATTTTTAATATGCTCAAGGTAGTTGTTTGAAATCCTGTCTTCTAATCTCAACATTGGAGTCAATAGTGAGTTTGCTTCTACTGTCATTTTCTCTCGGTTCTTGGTTACATTTTTCTGCTTAAATGCTTGGCTATAAATTGCTCATGTGCCCACTAGCCAGAGGGAAAAATTTCATTATTAATGAAGCATTCAGTAGAGCATGCAGAATTATTTTCTTTAATAGTGGGTAAAAAATTATCCCCACACAATGTGCTGCTTTGATCCTGCCTAGAAAAACTTAAAAGTATGACCTGAAAGGAGAAAACTATTTTCATGTAACTTAACTGTTTCCAAGAACAAAGACCAAGCATATCTGTAATGCTACACATATATTGAGAAACTGACATAATAT
Source organism: Cheirogaleus medius (assembly GCA_008086735.1). NCBI lineage: Eukaryota > Metazoa > Chordata > Mammalia > Primates > Cheirogaleidae > Cheirogaleus > Cheirogaleus medius. The sequence goes on along the minus strand of VBSM01003199.1, from coordinate 11,858,538 downwards.
TCACATTTTATGGCAACTAATCAAAAGTTACCAGGCATGTGAAATAAGAAAATATGATTCATAAGGAGAAAAACATCAATTAATTGAAAGTGAGCCAGAAATTACACAGATAACAGAATTAGTAAAGGCATTAAGATATTAAAACCATTATTAAATTTATATCCCATACACTCAAAAAGCTAGCAGAAATAGTGAACAAGTTATTAGAGCTATAAAATAATGAAATGTACATTTATATACATACATACATATATAAATAAAACTATAATCTCTTAGATGAAAAATACCACTGGATGAGATCAATGGCAGATTAGATGTTGCAGAAGAAATAATTAGTCAACTTGAAGAAATAACAAAAGAGACTATGTCAAATATAAAGTAAGAATAATTGAAAAAATTTAAAAGAGCAATTGTGATCTGTAGAACAATTTTAATTGACCTAATATCCTTAAAATTGGAGTGCCCAAAGGATGGCATGTGGTGTAGAAAAAAAATATTTAAAAAAATACTGGGTAAAATATAACCAGTTATGAAAGTGATCCATGCACAGATGTAAGAAGCTCAATGAAGTGAACTCCAAGCCCAGGAAACAAAGACAATGAAACACCAAGCACATTAAAAGCAAATTTCTTAAAATTAGTGATAAAGAGATCATCATAAAAAACTTTGAGGGAACAAAGGCTCATTATATACAGAGGAATAAAGATAAGGATGGCAGTAGATTTTTCTCAGAAACAATGAAAATCAGAAAACAGTGGAGAAGCATTTTTAAGTATTGGTGAAAAACAAAATTGCAATGTATATTACTCAAGAAAAACAAGTTTAAAAAGAAAAGGTGCAATAAAGATATTTTCAGCATTCAATATCTGAAAGATTCCATCACCAGAAGATATAAACTACAAAAAAGAAAAAGAAAGAAAGAAAGGAAGTTATTAGAGCAGAAGAAAAATAGTAGGGGGTTAAATTCTGGAATTACACAGCAGAATGAAAAACATTAAACATAGTATTCTACGAGCAAATATAAATAACTTATAATTTAAACCTTTTAAAAAGATAATTGTTTAAAACAAAAATAATAAAAAATATATAGTGGGAACTATAACATGTTGAAAACTCTATGTAAAAAGTAATACAAAGGACAATTGAGTAAAAATAAACGTATGCTATAATAAGACTTTTACACTATATGGTAAGTAGGATATATAACTTGAAAGAGAATGTTAGAAATTAAAAATGAATGATATAAACTCTAAAGCAGCCACTCTTTTAATAAAAGAAATAGATAATAAGCAAACCAAAACAATTAATCTAAAAGAAGATAGACAAGAGAACAAATTAAACAAAGAGCAAACAGGAGAAACAAAATATAACAAGATATGAGACATAAATTCAATCATATTGATAATCATGTTAAATATAAATTGTTTAAACAGGACAATTAGAAGGCAAAGATTGTCAGGTTAGATAAAATAATTATATACTTCCTGTATGAATTGACTTTAATTATATAGAAACAAATAAAATAAAAGGAAAAGAATGGAAAAAGATATGCTCATTCTAACTCTTATAAAAAGAAAAAAACTGATACAGAAGTATTACTGTTGTTGTGAAGGGTATTGAGTCTTTGATTTGGTTCTCAATTTGACTGTTATTGGTGTATAGGAATGTCTCTGATTTGTGTGTATTGATTTTATATCCTGAGACTTTACTAAATTCATTTATCAATTCCAGGAGTTTCTTGGTTGAATCCTTGGGATTTTTTAAATATAATATCATATCATCAGCAAACAGTGAGAGTTTGATCTCTTCTGCCCCCATTTGGATGCCTTTAATTGCACTTTCATGTCTGATTGCTATAGCCAGGACTTCCAGCACTATGTTGAATAGAAGTGGAGATAGTGGGCAACCTTGCCTTATTCCAGTTCTAAGTGGGAATGCTTTCAGTTTTTCCCTATTCAGTATGATGTTGGCTGTGGCTCTGTCATATATGGCTTGTATCCATGGAGTACTATTCAGCTATAAGAAACAATGGTGATATAGCACTTCTTGTATTTTCCTGGGTAGAGCTGGAACCCATTCTACTAAGTGAAGCATTCAAAGAATGGAAAAACAAGCACCACATGTACTCACCAGCAAATTGGTATTCATTGATCAACACCTAAGTGGACATATAGAAAAAACATTTATCGGGTGTCAGGCAGGTGGGGTGGGGAGGGAATGGGTATATACATACATAATGAGTGTGAGGAACACTGTCTGGGGCATGGTCACGCTTAAAGCTCTAACTTGAGAGGGGAGGGGAAGCATGGGCAATATATGTAACCTTAACATTTGTACTCCCATAATATGCTGAAATAAAAAAGAAAAGAAAAGATAAGAAAAAAAAAGAAGTATTACTGTCAAACAAAATAAAGTATATTAGTAGGGATAAAGAGGATACATTCATATACAGGTTTCGATTTTTTAGGAGTACATACAGTTCTAAATGTTTATGCAACATCAAAAAATAGGAAGCAAAAACTGATAGAACTTTAAGGAGAAATGGGAAAATTCACAATTATACACCAAAATTTCAACAATTTTCTCTCAATTTGATTGAATAAATAAATATAAAATCAGTTAGGATTTTGAAAACTTGAAAAATGCTATTACCAACTTGACCAAATTAATATTTACAAAACACTTCACCCCAAAACATCGGCATACATATACTCTTCAAGTTCACATAAAACATTTATTAATGTTAAGATAAAATCATCTATCATATCATATATCATATCATATATCCCATTATCATAACGATTAAGCCCCATTACTATTAAAGAAATTGAGTTTATAGGTAAAACTTTTCAACAATGAAAACTTCAAGCTCTAATAATTTCACTAGTCAATTCTATCTAATCTGTAAGGAAGAAATAATTTCAGCTCTATATAAACTCTTCCAAAAATAAAAAGGAGGGAGTACTTCTCAATTCTTTCTATGAGGTCAGCATAATTCTGATTAAAAAAATAAGACAAAAATATTACAAGAAAAAAAAATATAGATCAATATCACTCAAGAATACAAATTCATGCTACCCAAGGTGATATACAGATTGAATACAATCCCTATCAATATGTCAATGCAATTTTTCACAGAAAAATAGAAAACAATTCTAAAATTCATATGGAACCACAAAGATCCTGAATAGCCAAAGCAATCTTGATCAAGAAAAACAAAGATACAGGCATCACGTTTCCTGATTTAAAAATGTATTATGAACATACAGCAGTCAAAACTGATAATGTCATAAAAACAAACATATTAGTCAATAGAACATAACAGAGAGCCCAGAAATAAATCCACACATTTATGGTCAATGATTTTTGACAAGAGTATCAAAACACACAATGGGGACAAGATAGTCTTTTCAATAAATAATCTTGGGAAAACTGGGTATCCACATACAAAAGAATAAAAAATAGATCTTTCTTTTACACCATACACAAAAATCAACTCAAAGTGGGTTAAGAATCTAAACACAAGACTTGAAGTCATAAAACTCCTAGAAGAAAACATAGGAGATAGGGTCCTTGACAGTGACATAAGAAGTAGGTTTTTGGATACCACACTAAAAGCTCTAGCAACAAAAACTAAAATTGACAGGTGGGAATACATTATATGAAAAAGCTTCTGCACAGAAAAAAAATCAGCAAAATGAAAAAGCTGTCTATAGATTGGGAGAAAATATCTGCAAACCATATGTTTGATAAGATTTTAATATCCAAAATACATAATAAACTCACACAACTTGATAGTAAACTAAGAAATAATTTAAATTTAAAAAGGGAAAAGTACATGATTAGACACTTTTCCAAAGAAGACATAAAAATGCCCAATAGTTATATGAAAAGGTGCTCAATATCACTAATCATCAGGGAAATGCAAATTAAAACCACAATTAGTTATCATGCCACACCTATTAGGATGGCTATTATAAAAAAAGATAAGAGATAAGAAGTATTGGTGAGAGTATGGAGAAAAGGGAAGCCTTACACACTGTTGGTAGGAGTGTGAATTAGTATAGTTATTATAGAAAACTCTATGGAGGTTCTCTAAACAATTAAAAATAGTATTATCACATGATTCTGAAGTCCCACTGCTAGGCTTATATCCAAAGGAAATGCATCAGTATGTTAAAGAGATATCTGCACTTCCATGTTTATTGCAGCACTATTTACAACAGCCAAGATACAGAATCAAGCTAAGTGTCCCTCAACAGATGAATGGATAAAGAAATGTGGTGTATATAAACACAACGGAGTACTATTCAGCCTTAGAAAAGATGAAGATCCAGACATTTGCAACAATATGAATGAACGTGGAGGACATTCTGCTCAGTGAAACAAGCCAGACACAAAAAGATAAATACTCCATAATCTCACTTACGATATAGAATCTAAAATAGTCCAATGCATAGGAACAGAGAGTAGAATGTAGGTTACCAAGAGCAAGGCAGGAAAATCAGGAAATGTAAGTCAAAGGGCATAAACCTACAGGTATGCAGGATGAATAAACCTAGAGATTGACTCTGCATGAGGACTATAGTTCATACTATTGTAACATATACTGAGAATTTGCTTCTTAACAAAATTCATCCAACAGAAAACAAATATGTAAAAATATAATACACTATCACCAACTGATGTTTATCCTAGAGTTGCAAGGTTGATGTAACATTCAAAATATATGTCATTCTAATTCATAATACTAATGAAACTTATCTCAATAGATCCAGAATAATCATTTTATAAAATTCGACATCCATTTCTGATAAAAATATTTTAGCTAGTTTCCTCAACCTGAAAAAGGGCTTCTATGAAAAATCTACAGTGTAACATTATACTTAGTTGTGAAAGAGTAAATGTTTTCTTCTTAATATTATGAAAAAGGCAAGAATATCTCCTCACAACTTTAATTTAACCTAGTGTTAGAGGATCTAGCCATGAGAGTAAGGCAAGAAAAATAAATAAAAGGCATCCAAATCAGAAAAGAAGATGCAAAATTGTCCTTGCTCCCTAAACAGCATAAAGATTTATGTAAAAAATTATATGGAATCTAAAAAAGTGTTACTAGAATTAGTATTTGAATTTAGCAGGTTTACAACATACTAGATTATTAAATAAAACAACTGTATTTTTATATTTTATATTTTTATACAACAAACCTTCAGAAACTAATTTAAAGTAAAAATCATACCATTTACAATAGCATCAAAACTATGGAAAAATTAGAGATGATTCTGATTAAATATATTTAAGACCTGTACACTAAAAAGTGGAAAATATTGCTGAGAGAAATTTAAAAAGGCATAAATAGAGAGATATTCTGTGTTCAGAAATTGGAAGATATGATATTTTTAAGAAGTCAGACCTCCTCAAATATTCTAAAGATTGCATATAATACCAATTATAATCCCAGCAAGAATTTTTGTCACAGAAATTGAGAAGCTGATTCCAAAATTCTGATAGAAATGTAAAGGAACTAAAATAATCAAAGAGTTTTGAAAAAGAAAACAAAATGGGAAGAATTACACTGACTTAAACACTTATTTTAAAGCTACAATAATAATAAAAACATGTAGTATTGGCATTATGGTAGACAAATAGTACACTGGAACAGAATAGAGAATGTAGAGGTATATCTATACAATCAATTGATTGTTCATAAAGGAAAAAAATACATTCCATTGGCTAATGGACAACCTTTTCTGTAAACAGAGTTGAAATAGTTGGCTATCCCATGGGAGAAAAAAAAGATTCTTATTTTTGACCATACATCGAAATTAATTCAAAAGTATAAATAAAAATGTAAATCTATTATAAACTTAGATCAATGTCCCAAATGGAAAACTTAAGCTATTATACTCCTAGAAGAAAATATGGGAATAAATCTATGTGATCTTGTCATAGGCAAAAATTACTTAGTTACAACACCAAAAAGCACAGTCTATAAAAGAAAAAAAATAACAAATGTAGCTGTATAAAACAAAGAAATTTTGCTTTTCAAAATTTCCTCTGTCAAGAAACCACATTAAGAAAATGTTCAACATCATTGTCATTAAAGAAATACAAATTATAACAATAAGATGCATTACACACCTATTAGAATATCCCAAATTAAAAATTGACTGTTCCAAGTGTTGGCAAGCACGTCTGGCAAGCAACCAGAATTCTCATATGCTGCTGGTAAGAAGATGAGATCATTCAACTACTTTCAGAAGAAGCTTGCCAGTTTCTTAGAGGTTAAACATACTCATTATATGACACAGTCTTTTTACCCCTTCATATTTATTCAATAAAAAGAAAAGAAAGTATATACCATACAATGACTTGTATACCAGCACTCATAATGCTTTATTTATATTAATAATAATCCTCAATTGGAAACAAATATCATCAAATATCATCAAGAAGCGAATGGATAGACAAATTATGGAGTATCCATACAATAGAGTACTACGTAGTAATAAACCATAATGGATTATTGATATGCATAACAACATGAATGAATTTCATGAGCACAGAAAGCTTGGCACTTAGAACTTGACTACTGAGAACAATGTATGGGAATCAGTTGCTCAGACAGATCTTGGTATAAACCCAAGGCTATCGTGGATCTTCTTTAGAAGTTCTTCATTTCACTGTGCTCCAGCTTGAATAAAAGACCTCCAGAGTATAAGAAATGAGAAAACAAAAGAAGGCAGGAGGATAACACTTTCTTGGGCCAGTCTATCTATGTAAGGTCAGAGTCTGTGCCTAGCAGGTTTTAAAAGGTCTGATTATTCTCCTTTCGTCATAGTTAGCATTGTGAATGGATGCAGATCTTTTGGGGAAAGAATTAGACGAACATTTGTGGCATATCATTGTGATGATACGCAGCCCTTCTTTAAGATAATCAATAACTCTGAGTTTGTGAATGAATAATGTAAGAATATTGAGGGGGTGTGATTTCCCGGGGTCCCTTACACAGTTGCTTGCCAACTCTCAATTTTCTTTGCATATACAAAGTATGCAACACTGTCTCCGCCTGTTCATCTCTCTCTCCCCTAGGGATGCCATGGCTGTAGACTTCTGATGTGAAGGCTCTCAGATTGACACATTCACCTTGCCTTATTCCATCATAATCACTCATATTCCAAAGCCTAGTGTGAAAAAAAATGCATCTTCCACCATCAATATTGGCCTGTGGGGAACAGCCATTATTGAGATATGGAAGATGCTGGCACTCTCCTCTAATGTATTCTTGAATACACAAATAAAAGGACTAACCTTGGCATTCCCAAAGAACATAGATGGTGAGTTACTGAGTGTAACATAATAAAAGCATTGTGTCATCACTACTTCCTGAGACTTCCAATTCTTACTTCAATATTGTGCCAAAGTGATTCTGGGCAATTCTCCTTCAATTACTGTGAATCATTGTTGAACTGATGACTTCAAGGAGCTGCCCCAGCAAACCATTAATAGTAGGACCAGATCCAGGGGTCCTTGCCAAAACATTAGCCTAAGTCCTGGGTGAATCATTTAACGAACTCCTCCTTACCTAGTCTTACATTCTACTCCAAGTCCTTTGGTCTGTAGGCTCTTATAAAGCAGGGCTTGCACTTTCCTTCTTAGACTGAGCAAGCATCTGTCTCCAGTTACTGGAAGAGAGTATTCTGTCTCCAAACTGCCTTCCAACTTGAAATGCAGCATCAACTCTTCCCTAGGTTTCCAGCCTACCAACTTGCCCTCCTATAGAGTTTGGACTTGCTACCCCCAACAATTGCATAAGTCAATTCCTTAAAATAATTCTCTCTCTCTCTCTCTGTATATATATACACACACACAATTGGTTTTGTTTCTATGGAAAATCCTGGCAATATAACTCGTGATGTACAGTTTATCAATACATAAAAGTTTTAGTGACTGCTATGGCCCTGAATGGAATTGGAAATATTTAAGTGATAGTGTTAAGAATTATGGTATATGCGGATACTGGAACAGTTTGCAGACATTGAAAAACAACATGAAAAATAATAAGGACATGGAATTACACTTATGACATAATATTAAGTGAAAATAAGAAAACTACAATCTAGTGAACACTACCACCATTTGAGCATCATAGTTTTAATCAGTCAGTACCAAT
>VBSM01003199.1:11827165-11841207 GCA_008086735.1 Cheirogaleus medius | reverse complement strand
CAGTAATGGGATTGCTGGATCAAATGGTAGATCTACTTGTATCGCTTTAAGGTGGTGACATAAATTCTTAGGGATGCCAGGAAAGGCATTCATGATGGCATTAGGCTTCTTGGCTTTCCAAAGGCCAAGAGAGAAGCTGAGGCTGAAGAGCATATAAAGAGCTCTTCAGCCAAACTTGTGTTCATCTGAAATATGTACCTGTACTTATATTCATCAGCAAAGAGAAGATGGGGGTATGCAATTATTGAATGTTGTTGAGCATTTGCTATGTGACAAGTGACATGCTTGGTGCAAAGGATGCCCAGGTGGAAGACTGGGTGAGGTCCTGTCCTCCCACAGATCAGCCTAGTGGAGAAGACAGGATGGTGAGCAGGTCATAGCTAGTCTACCTGCGTGTGCCATCAGAGAGCCTTGCACAGAGAAACTTCAGGAGGCCAGCCTTAGAAGTCCCCTAATTGCTTTAGCTGGGCAAAGACAGGCATAAAGGCGTTCCTTAAGAGGTAACACCATGAGCCCATCATCCAGCACCTGCAGGGAGCTAAAGCTATTTTCATGGCTGGAGACATGGTGCAAGAATAGCAGTGATGAGAGCTGAGGTGGAAGTGTTATTGGAAACAGATGATGCAGATGTTTGACACCATGCTGCCAAGGGGTCCCAAAAATGATGGCCAAGCCAGTTGACTGGGGGTGAGACTCATGGACTTTATTAACAGGCAATATGGTTGCAGGTAATGAGAACCATGAATATACTTTGAGCACAGGGCTACTGTGACCATATATTTGTTCCTGAAAGATCACATCTGCAATGATGTTGATGGCTGGGTGAACGGGTGGAGATAGGGAGGCCAGTGAGAACCACGGGTTTGACAGTTGTTCAGGTGAGGCCTGAATCAATTTTGTGTCGAAAGAAGTGACAAGGAGGAGACAGATTGCAGAGATGTCAATGGGGTAGAATTGAGAGGACTATGGAAGCAGATTTGATGGAGGATGGGGTGGGGTGTTGAGGTAAAGGGAAGAGTTCATGGTGAGCTCATCTGTGTTCACCATGATAATTTCGAGATGCCTCTCAGACATGCAAGGGGAATGTTATGATAGAAAATGGGATTTATAAGTCTGGAATTTATTAGATAACTTCAGCCACAATTAAATTATGATCAAGGATTTTGTTGTCGGTGATTAAATGTGACTAGATCAGGATCTTACTCTGTTCAGGCTGCTATAACAAAATACCACATACTGGGTGGCTTATAAACAACACATATCTATTTCTCACAGTTATGGAGAGGCTGGAAAGTCCACGATCAAGGGTCCAGCAGATTTGGTGTCTGGCGAGGGCCTGGTAGGTACCTTTTTGCTTTGTCCTAATGTGTAGGAAGGGACAAGGCAGTTTTCTGGGGCCTCTTTCATGAGGGCACTAATCCCATTTATGAGGTTTCCACCTTCACTACTTAATCGCCTCCCAAAGGCCCTGCCTCCTACTACCATCATCTGGACAATCAGATTTCAACATACGAATTTGGGGAGACACAGACATTCAGACCAAAGAGAGTGTGGAATGAAAAGAAAAGAGGTGAGATAGAGGTCCTTAAATTTCTACCTTGGGCACCACTTTGAAAACAACGAATATTGATGACTCATTGAGCACTCATAGCACACAGTCCCCAGATTCACTGCTCAGACGCTTACAAGTCACCCCCTCTCCCTCCCCAACCCAGAGTCTGCGCCCCATGAGACTGGCTTCTTCTCCAAACAGGCCTCACAGCCCATTTCCGCCTTCACGTCTCTCTTTATCCTTCTTAGATGCCTTTAACACTCGCTTTTACATGATTCAAATGTACGTGAGAAGTGTCCCAGAGCGTGACTTACTTGGTCTTGTTTATTCATCTAGTGATTATAAAATCCTTTTTCCGCCTTCTCTGAGAGTTGAAAATTAAAATCTGTCCTGAGGGGAGAAAAGTTATTTGACAGTGAATGACTTGTTTTGGGATGATTTCAATGCCAATTATGAAGATAACAGAATAAAACATGTTGCCAAAAAAATAAGAAACCAGCCTACCTATTATACAATGAACTCTGCTCTTACGTACAGGGTGATATCACCTGTCACGCTACAAGCTCAACCTCCAGGGAGTGGGTGATGACAGGCCCCGCGTCTGTGCCCCCACACGCTCCCTTGGTGTTCCGCACTGCTGGCAGAGAAGTGCACCATTTCTGATGGGAATAAATATGCCTAAGCTAAATTGAATCTGCCTGTTTGAGTTTCCACAGCCCACAACTCTTTTGTGCAGCTTGTTTTCACAGGGGTCTGACAGCTGGCCCAATCTACCATCTTTTCAGAACTGCTCTTTTTATTTTGCCTTGAAGGCCCTTCTTCAAGGGCCTTGAAACCAGGAGACAGACTGTCAGGGCACCAAAGTTCTTCTTAAACTTTGTGTATGCTCGCGGCAGCGAGGCAAAGCCAGTCTGAGTCAAAGGCTATCTGGATCAGCTTCTGAGTTTTTAAATTGGTATTACGTGATGCTTAATTGGAATTATTTCTAGGGGCCAGAGGGATAGTCATTTTTAATCAAGATGAAAAGTAATTAGTGGGCAACTGTAAGGTGAGGAAAAAAAATCTACACTAATCTGATACAGTGTTTATATGTGATAATGGTTTCATGTCTTCTCATAACAAATTCATTTCTTTAATTAACAAACCTAAGACTGTAGTTTATATTAAGACCACATAATCATGGCCTATTCCCAGATTCAAATGAAGGACATAAAAGCAAGAGATGTAAATCCAATTTAGCAGGGAAAACTTGCTAACACAGCGTGAGGCTGCCTTGAGCAGAGACTTCACTCCTGGAGTCAGATTACTGAGTCAAATCCCATGCTTCCTTGAATGGAAGACTTCTGCTGTCACCCTTCTGAAAACAGCCGGTGTTTCACAACTGCCCACAGAGTAAGTCTCAAGTGCTTAGGATGGAATGAAGGACTTATCACATCTTCCCCATTCTGGTGCGTCTCCAACTGAAATCCCGTGTATAACCGCTGTGCTAACCCTATGCTACGTCCTTGTCATGTGAAGTCTTCAATCCTGCTGTCTCTTTCCCTGGAAATTCCTTCTCTCTCTTATGCACTGTCAAAATTGGTTAATCTTTCATGCTATCTTGTCTTTGACAGACTTTCCATTCAGTTATCATGATTTGAATTAATCATCATTTCTCTATATCATGGCTTATACCTATTTGCTTGTGCATTTCCTTCTGCTATACATTATTTACCTGTGTGTCTCTCTTCTCACTAGGAGCAAAGTTCTTTGAAAGCAGGTACAAATATAACTAAACACAGTGATCCCGCAAAGAGAATCTCTGGGCTCAATTGAACAGAAGTAAGTCAATTTCTGTTTCAGTAGTAGAAGGAACACATTAAATAGAAACAGTAATGGACACAAAGCTCATACAATTTATTTTACTATTTTATTCATTCAAAAATATGTTTTATATATGTACTGCATGCTGGTTATGGTTATGAGTTCTTAGGATATCTCAGTGGAGAAAATATTAATAATACATGTTTTTGGTGGAACTTTCAGACTAGTAGTATTACAAAATTGATAATAAAGAATAAAAATAATAAATTGGAAATTGGTAAGTATGTTAGAGGGTAATACATCCTATGAAGAAAAAAAATAGAGCAACATAAAGTCAGTTGAGAGTACTAGATGGGGAGATTGACTGCGATGTTAAATAGGTTGGTAAAGATATGCCTCATTGAGAAGGTAGCATTGGAGCAAACACTTGGGCAACAGGCAGAGCAAGGCATGTGAGGCATTTTTGACTGGTAGCTGGGAGGCCAGCATGTGTGGAGAAGAATGAAAGTAGACTGACTTGATGTCGGAGAGGAGCTAGGGGGGTGAGATAGGGAGTAATGGGGGCAGGTCATGTAAGGCCTTGTAGACCATTATGAGGGTTTGGGCTTTAATTGCTATGGGAACAAATCTAAATGAGAGATGCTGAAGGCTCAGATTCTGGTGGTCACAATAAATGTGGAGAAAGTATTCAAATTTCAGGTATTTGAAGACAGAATCAATAGAATACTTTATTTTTTATTTATTTATTTTATTTCATCATATCATGGGGGTACAAATGTTTAGGTTACATAAACCTAAATGTTGCCCTTGTCCCCCTCCCCGAGTCAAAGCTTCAAGCTTGTCCATCCCCCATCACACTCATTATGTATATACCCATCCCCTCCTACCGCTCCCATATGCCAGATGCCAGATAAATGTTATTCCTATATGCCCACTTAGGTGTTGATCAGTGAAACCAATTTGCTGGTGAGTACATGTGGTGCTTATTTTTCCATTCTTGGGATACTTCACTTAGTAGAATGGGTTCCAGCTCTCTTCAGGAAAATACAAGAGGTGCTATATCACCATTGTTTCTTATAGCTGAATAGTACTCCATGGTATACATGTACCACATTTTATAAATGTTGGCGTGGATGCGGAGAGATAGGAATATTCCTACACTGCTGGTGGGACTGCAAACTAGTTCAACATCTGTGGAAAGCAATATGGAGATACCTTAAAGCAGTACAAGTGGATCTACCATTTGATCCAGCAATCCCATTACTGGGCATCTACCCAAAAGAACAAAAGACACTCTATAAAAAGGACACCTGCACTCGAATGTTCATAGCAGCACCATTCACAATTGTAAAGATGTGGAAACAACCGAAGTGCCCATCAATACATGAGTGGATTAATAAAATGTTGTATATGTATACCATGGAGTACTAACTATTCAGCTATAAGAATACTTTAATATAGGGTAAGAGATAAAGAGAGGAGACAAAGATGGCTCCATGTATCTTGACCTGGGCAACTGGAAGGATGGGCTCACTATTTACTGAAATGGGAAAGTCCATAGATTAACTATCAATGAAATAAGAGGGTCAAGAATTCAGCTGTGGACATACTAAGTTGAAATGTCTATATATGCCATATGGAGTGTCAAGAAATTAATAGAAAATATGAGTCTGGATGCCAGGGGAGAGGTCTGAGATAGAAATATAAATTTGGGAGAAATTGGCATCTTCATGGCATTTAAATGTTGATATAGAATGAGGTCACAAAGAGTATTCCTGTGAACAGAGAAAGGAAAAGAATAAATCATGGACTGAGCCCTGGGGAACCTAAACATTAAGGTTGAGAAGAAAAGGAAGGATCAGCAAAATGAGACCAACCTGAAAATGAACTAAAATGAAATGAGCCCTCCAGGGAAGCTCGGCCAACTAAGCAGGGAATATGCGTTGAATGCATACTGTTATAAGGTGCTATGTTGAGAGATCTGACGGATGCAGAATGAGAAGAACTGCTCTTGCCCTCCAGGGATTCACAACCAAATTCGGAAGCCAGTCAGACATATGTACAGAAAGACAGATAGGTGCACATCCAGGAAACTTTATTAGTTATTATTAGTAATGCAAAAAGTCAACACTGATTGTTAGCAGAATGTGTTAATAAGTTTATAAATTGTCAGTGTTATGATCTGAATGTGTCCCCTAAAAATTTATATGTTGAAACTTAATCGCCAGTGTGATATTATTAAGAAGTGGGGTGTTTAGGAGGTGATTAAGTCATGAGATGAAGCTCTCACTAATGGAATGAATAACTTTATAATAGAAGTTAAAGGGTGTGTCCTAGTCTCTTTTGCCCTTCCGTTCATTCCACCATGTGAGGACACAGCATTTGCTCTCTCTGGAGGATGCAACATTCAAGGCACCATCTTGGATGCAAAAACCAGGTCTTCACCAAGCACTGAACCTGCTAATGCCTTGTTTTGGACTTTCCAACCTCTATAACTGTGAGCAATAAATTTATGCTCTTTATAAATTACCTTGTCTGTGAAATTTTGTTATAGCAGCAGAAATGACCTAAGACAGAATATTCACATTCCCAAATGAAGTAGAAGAATTTGATTTTGGATCTTGAAGTAGGAGTTTGATCCTTTGGAGAGGATGTTCCAAGAAATGAAGCTAGCATGAGTGGAGGAGTAGGTGAACAAAGGCTTGGCAGCTCTAGGGATGCCAATAGGTTGGAAAAACAGGTGAAAGCTGGGAACAGACTATGGGAAAGTGAATACTTGATCATGGAGGTATTGGGGACCTGCAGAAGCTGTTTGAGCTTGGCTGTTACTACTAAAAGTAGGGTAGTTGAATATATTTTCAACTTCAAAATTGATTACTTCCCAAGGATACAACATACTTCTACATGTCCTCTCTAACCTTTCATTTTTAATTTAATCCCTTGACTGGCCTGAATTGTTTCTCTGCTTTCTCATGGCTCTTTCTCTTCACCTTTTCTTTGATGGCAATAGTGACTACAGGATGGAACAGGACTGACAGGCCAGTGAAATCACAGAGACCTTGGTCACCTTTACCGTGAGCTTTGAACCCAAATCCCGTAACTTAAACTGTAGAAAATAAATGATATAAATCTTGCCACATCAACTCAGTTTAGTTCAACAAGCATATATTAAACATCTACTATAAGCATAGAACTTTGTTTGATTCATGTGACATAAAAATGAATAGTGTATGGTCTCAGCCTTGATTTTTCAATGTCAGTATTTTGGACACTAATTCTATCAATGTATTATGATATGGAATAAGACAAAAGCATGCACAGCTCAAAATGGGAACCCAGAGGAATGTGAAATTCAGGTTGTGGGAAAGTTTCCTGGTAAAATTATGGAGGGTGGGGAGATATTCAAACTTATCCTCACAATTGCTTTCTGGTCCAACTTAGTAATGATGAGCTTAGTTCCCAAGAGTAAACATTATTATTTTTTCCTCTCCTTGTTCCCACTTAAGATATCCATGGAACTCAAGTATTTGCAATAATTTAGACGAGCTAATAGCACTCCTAAATTCTGAGATTCGTGGTCTTCCAGATGCTCTGTTTTGAAAGTAGCCAGGGAAATGAATATATAACAAACTGTCAATAATGGCTACCTATGAAGGGTCAGATGATAGGGGTCATTAGATATTCTTTCTCTTCTCCATTTGCATAAATCTCAAACTGTTTTTTATTGTAATGCTGTCACACTGTCATACAAAAGGAAGTAAATTCAATTCTTTTGGAAGAGTTGCTACATTAATTACATTACAAATTAAATTATATTTGCAATTTTAACTTCTATTTCATGCTTTAATAAAGAGAGGTTATGTTGCAAGGAAATACAGAGAAGGGCTTTCTAGGTATCCAGAACGGTGAGAACTGAGGCCTAGAAGCAGAGCATGAGGTGATGCAGCAAACATCACTAAAGGGGGACCGGGGAGGGCAGGTGTGATGGCCACACAGCAGGGGTGGACAGGTGGCTGGGTTATACCTCTGGGAGGCCCCCTGTGTCAGGAAAGAGCACAATTGTCAATCCAGGAACTATTCTTCAACACTCCATATTTTGGGGATGAAGATTTAACTTCTTCTGTAAGCCCTACTTCCCCTCTTTTACCTGGTGAGTATGTGCTTAATAAACATTTGTTCTTGTCTCAGACTTTTCTTTTGTCTGTCTTCTCAGAGCAAGGTGGCCTATCAGTTAGTACGGCAAAATTCAAAGGGAAAAGTGCTCATGTTTTTGAAGAAAAATAAAATTTCCCATAATGGAATAAAGTAGAAATCAAATAGCTAACTATAATCCACTCATTCTGTTATAGATTAGAAGCATTCATGCTTTTGCACTCTCAAACGCAAGCTTGAAGACTAAGCAGTCATGAGGAAGTCAGCTGAGTGATCCACTGCTGATACTCCCCTCGAGGTAGTCAAGCGGGCAGCTCATTTAGGAAGACCACGGGTCTCAGAAGTTAGGAGTGCTATTAGCTCACCTAAATTATTGCAAATACTTGAGTTCTATTGATATTTTAAGTAGAAACAAAGAGAGGAAAATAATAATGGGAACCAAGCTCTTGGGAACCAAGCGCATCATTACTAAGTTGGACCAGAGAGCAATTGTGAGGATACGTGTGAGAGTGTCCCCACACGCCATACACACACAGGTTCATAAGAAATGACGCTGAATAATAATGAAACAGCTTCAAAGAAGTTAAAGAAACCTTTTTATTACTATTCATATCAATGTAGCCATACTGTGGTTATTACTCAGACACTGTTTTATATAGTGTCTTAGATTGGTTTCCTTGGAAACAGGCTCTGAGACCAGGCGCTGCCTGTAGAGGGTTTATTGGAGAGAACTCTTGGGAGATTACACCTGCGAGGAAAAGGAGAAGGCAGGGAGAGCCCGAACCACAACAAGGCTGCAACTGAATCCTACAGGGATATGTGGAGCTGAGGCATTCTTGCAGAGGAGTCCCCAGCTAGAGCTTGGCAGGGGCTTTTGTATTTCTGCATCAGCCAGTCATGGCTGCCCCTGGACACGGCAGGTCCTTGCCACCAGGGCTGTGCATCTGTGAGCCATCAACAGTGGGTATTCCAGCAGCCTAGACATGGGTGTGTCAGCCTTCAGGAGAGGATTGGGATATAATGATGGGGCCAATTGCACAACCTACCCACCATCAGGCTTACTCAGTCACCTCTTGTATTGTAAATCGTGATGAGAAGCTTGGCAAGTTTCACTGTTTGCACCAGTATGATTCCAGGTTATGGGCTCAATGGGTTACATTGTTTGGAATCCTTGTAGACCCAAGGTGGAACTTTACAAGTTTTATTTGATTTGAGGGTTTTCATTGAAAATTGTTTCTTGCATTTTCATGGATTTTTCTTTCTTTGCTTTGGACCATCACACTTCTAATTTATCAGAGGGAGAAAAGGAGAAATGTAGCAAATGGAGGCAGCAGAGATGGGAAAATGAAGCTGCCTAACAGAAGAGCTGCTGGCTGTTAGATTTAATTTCACTCTGAGTTGAGAAATCCTACTTATAAATCTGTCTACTTTGTTCTCTGGTCTGTGCCAGGCAGAAAGGAAAGAAATATCTGCTTAGAGTCTAGTTGAGCTGTGTGATTTGTATGCATAGAATAAATAGAATGGCAGAGCAATTGTGGCAGGTTTCACAGGTACCATACCGGGTGAGGGTTAGAGAATTCCTAGAGGAAAAGGTGGAAAAACTACACTGCATGTGTGAGTCCTGGGCTCTTGCCACAGCTTTGCTGCCACACTGAGGCCTTGTGGCCATGCCATCTCATCCTGGTGTGCCTCAGTTTCTTCAGTTGTAAAATGGAGTTAAATGAGGCATTCCTTAACTAATGAGGGTATTGTGAGGATCGGATGATAGGTCTAAGTCAGGCTTGTCACACTACAGCTGAATAAGGAATAATGAATGGGAAATGGAACTGTGACGATGGGGTTCAGGGTTCGCAGGGTTGAAATATTGGGTCAGGAAAGTTCAAAGTTCAAAATAGCAATTTCAGGCTATAAATGCCACCTTAGAAATAAACATGCTTTTAATCTGAAATAAATTACTAAAGTGGTAATCTATGTAAAATTCTAAGCACACTGTCCTCACACAAAAAGCAGCCCATGTGTGCTACCAGTCTCTGTTTTACCCTCAGAAACACGGCCCAAGGAGCACTGTAAAAAGTAAAATGCTCACTAAGGGAATTAGATGCTTACTGAGCAGTAAGCAGATCAACATAGTCTTTATTTGTTATTACTGTTATCACTATTTTTTCCCATTTCTTTAGTAAGACCCCCTAGACCAGTCAATACATCTGGGTCCCACTCAGGGAAAGCTTGTTCAAGATTTGGTGTGTCCCCCTCTCTTTAACTGATGAAACTAATCCCAAATAATGATGACTAGTGAAGAGTAAGAGTGATTCTTTGAAATACTATTCCCTCTACAACCAGAAACCCAGGGTTTCTTGTATTCATATTCAATATATTTGCTATTAAAGGAAGTTTTTAAAAATTTATTTATATTTTATTTTAATGATGCATAA
Source organism: Cheirogaleus medius (assembly GCA_008086735.1). NCBI lineage: Eukaryota > Metazoa > Chordata > Mammalia > Primates > Cheirogaleidae > Cheirogaleus > Cheirogaleus medius. The sequence continues at coordinate 11,831,268 of VBSM01003199.1, read as the reverse complement.
TTCTCATGCACTGGACATATGCCTGTGGCTTTGTAAAACAGCAAGATCAGATTGAATTTAATTTATGCTCTAGTTTAGATTGATGAAGAATTCCTCTCTTAGTAACCTGAAGACTTCATATGCAGGCATACCTCAGAGAAAATTGTGGATTTGGTTTCAGGGTTTCAGACCACTGCAATAAAGCAAATGTTACAATAAAGCAAGTTACATAATTTTTTGATTTCTGAGTGCATATAAAAGATATGTTTACACTTTACTGTAGTTTATAAAGTATACAAAAGCATTATTCTATAAAAACATGTATATACCTTAATTTAAAAAGACTTCATTGCTAAAAAATACTAGCAATCATTGGATCTTTCAGCGAATCATAGTCTTTTTTGCTGGCAGAGGGTCTTGCTTGCATGCTGATTGCTGTTGACTGACCAGGGTGGTGGTTGCTGAAGGCTGGTGTGGCTGCGGCAATGTCTTAAAATAAGACAACAATGAAGTTTGCCTCATCAATTCACTCTCCTTTTCGTGAAAGATTTCTCTATGGCATTTGATGCTGATTGATAGCATCTTACCCACAGCAGAACTTCTTTCAAAATTGGAGGCAATCCTCTCAAACCCTGTTGCTTCTTTATCTCCTTAAGTTTATGTAATATTCTAAACCCTTTGTTGTAATTTCAACAATGTTCACAGCATCTTCACCAGGAGTAGATTCCATCTTAAGACACCACTTTCTTTGCCAATAAGCAACTCCTCATCCATTCAAGTCTTATCATGATATTGCAGCAATTCAGGCCCCAATTCTAATAGTAGTTCTTTTGCTATTTCCACCACATCTGCAGTTACTTCCTCTACTGAAGTCTTGCACCCCTCAAAGTCATCCATGAGGGTTGGAATCATTCAAAGCTCCTAATATTTTGACCTCCTCCCATGAATCATGGATATTATTAATGGCATCTAGGTTGGTAAACGCTTTCCAGATGGTTTTCAGTTTACTTTGCCCAGATCCATCAGAAGAATCACTGTTTATGGAAGCTACATTCTTACAAATTATATTAATATTTCTTAAATAATAAAACTTGAACGTCAAAATTACTTCCTGATCCATGGGCTGCAAAAAGGACGTCATGTCAGCAGACATGAAAACAACATTCATCTCTCTGTGCATCTCCATCAGAGCTCTTGGGTGACCACGTTCATTGTCAATGAGCAACAGCCATTCTCTTTTCTGACCAGTACGTCTCAACAGTGAGCTTAAAATGTTCAATAAACCATACTATAAACAGACGTGCTGTCACCCAACCTTTGTCATTTCACTGACAGATTACAGGCAGAGTTGATTTAGCAGACATCTTAAGGGCCCTGGAATTTCATAAAGGTAAATGTCATTGGCTTCAACTTAAGGTGACCAGCTGCATTAGCCTCTAAGAAGAGAATCAGCCTGTCCTTTGAAGCTTTGAAGCCAAATATTGACTTCTCTTCTCTAGCTATGAGAGTCCTAGGTGGCATCTTATTCCAATAGAAGGCTGTTTCATCTACATGTTCTGTTCTTTAATGTAGCCACTTTCATCAGTATTTTAGCTAGATCTTTTGTATAATTTGCTGTAGCCTCCACATCAGCACTTGCTACTTCACTTTGCAATTTTATGTTATGGAGATGACCTCTTCCTTTAAACCTTGTGAACCAATCTCTGCTAGCTTCTGGCTTTTCTTCTGAGACTTCCTCACTTCTCTCAGCCTTCAAAAAATTGGAGAGAATGAGGGCCTTTGGATTATTACGCTGTGATTTAGGAGCATATAGTGGCTGGTTTGATCTGTTATTCAGACCACTAAAACTTCCTTCATATCAGCAATAAGGCTGGTGGGTTGTCTTTCCTTTCCTTTCCTTTTCTTTTTTTCTTTTCTTTTCTTTTCATTTCTTTTCTTTTTACCATTTGTATGTTCACTGGAGTAGCACTTTAAATTTCCTTTAAGAACTTTTCCTTTGCATTCAAAACTTGGCTGACTGGTGCAAAAGGCTTAACTTTTGACCTATCTCAGTTTTCATCATGCCTTGCTCATTAAGGTTAATCGTTTCTAACTTTTTATTTAAATTGAGAGATGAGCAACTCTTTCTTTCACTTAGGACTGGTAACTGTTCTAATTCCAATATTGCTGTGTCTCATGGAATAGGGAGGCCTGAGGAGAGGAAAAGGGATGGAGGGATGGCCTTTTCATGGGTCAGTCAGAACAAAGACAACATTTGTTGATTACATTCACCAACTTAGGTGGGTGTGGTTCATGGCACCCCAAAATAATTACAATGGTAACATCAAAGGTCACTGACCACGGATTACCATAACAGATATAAGAATAATGAAAAAGTTTGTGATGTGACATGGAGACACAATATAAGCACATGATGTTGGAAAATTGGGGCTGATAGACTTGCTCAACACAGGATTGCCATAAAGTTTAAATTTGTTAAAAAAAAAAAACACACAATATCTGTGAAGCACAATAAAGTAAAGTGCAGTACGAGGTTTGCCTGTAGATTATGCCCTGCCTTCAAAGAGGATGAAAGGAAAACCCAGGCAATTGTCGTGCTTCTGGTGCCAGTGACAACACATCTGCTGGATGATTGACTTTCTCTTTATGCATTAATAAAAGTGACCTCAGTTCACTTAAAATAAATTTTTCCTGAAGTAGTTTCCAGGTCACTTTTATGTTCTAAATGGAAGTGTCTTGGCATAAATACAATGGCCTAAATGGGCGGTGACAGACAACACATTTGATGGACAAGTGCTGAGGAAGGAGATCAAACATAAATTCTACAAAGCAGGGTTAGTACACCGCATACATAATAAACAAATGCAAATGAAAAGAGAGCGCATGAATAATAGATGAGGGATACATTGAACATTATTAAAATATGCATTCTCTGGAAGGCTGATGGATTTCAGATGGAATGTGTCCAAAGGACAGGTGAGTGAAGGGTGAGGCCAAACAAAGGAAGCCAATTAAGTGATGTGGGCAGCAGCTACCCAAATGGAAGCTCTGGAGAGCAGATTTTAATTGTACAGACCTAAATTAGTTTTCCAGGTGAGGAATATGCAACATGGATAGGACACTGATAAGCAAATGCATAGATAGTAGTGAAAAAAGAAGAGGAGGAGGAGGAGAAAATAAAAGTATAGAAGAAATTTAGAGAATACAAAGTCGAATGGGCAGACACTGCAAATGTGAACCACGAATGCCCAGGTGAGGGAATTCAAGGAGCTCTTTTTTAACGGAGGACAAATAGGCAGGAAGAAGCTGTCCAAGAGATTGTCACTGGACGATTTAGTTGGTTCCATTGCTTCGTAGTTGCCTAAAGAAGTGAAATATATGAGCACGTGAAAATGTAGCCAAAGGATTTTTATTCTGAGAGTACAAAGTGGAGATACTTGTTGTTCTAGTAAGACAGACTCTTTTCTAAAAGGCTCGTTACTCACCTTTTTAAGAAAAATACTCAATATAGTAACCATTCTTTATTTGGCATTATGTTTCATAAATAAATTATCCAGATTATGACAAGGTTTTCCATTCAAATACCACTTTTAAAAAAATCACAAGTTTTGAGTACAAAAATGAAAATATAATTGTACACATCCCATGCTTCTCCACCTCTGGGAAATATTATCAACTGATCTTTTTCCTTTATCGATACGTTTCAGCATGACATATTGTCATTATTATAGCAGAAACCACTGCTGTGATATTCCTGAATACAATAGTATATTGCACATATTATATGTTAACTTAGAGTTTATCCTGTTTCTCAGTCTCAAAAAGTAAATAGCTTATATTAGCACACATTTTTGTAACTAAATTTGCTAGTGTTTAAATTTGCTAGTAAATAGTTTATATTAGCACACATTTTTGTAACTAAATTTGCTAGTGTTTTTTAAGTCAATACATGTAGAAGAGTATTTCAGTTTTTAGTTTTCTGAGGTAGAAACTGTTAGCATATTTTATTTTTTAATTTTTTTGTTTTATTTTTATTGTGAAGGTATATCCTCATTCTTTCAAATGCTTGTTTTTTAAATTTTTTTTATTTTTTTTTATTTCAGCATATTATGGGGGTACAAATA
>VBSM01003199.1:11737462-11811671 GCA_008086735.1 Cheirogaleus medius | reverse complement strand
CCCTTACCCCTGCTTGATTTCTCTTGTTCTTTATATAGCTTTGTACCTGTGTGTGCCCATCTATCAGCTCCCACTTATTAGTGAGTACATGAGATATTTCACTTAGGATAATGGTTGCCAGTTTCCTCCACATCGCTGCAAATGACCGTATTACATTCTTTTTTATGGCTGAGTAGTACTCCATAGTATACATATACCACATTTTGTTAAATAATGATAAATATAAGGGCGCTTACCTTGATTCCACATCTTTGTACTTGTGAACTGTGCTGCAATAAACATTTGAGTGCAAGTGTCTTTTTGGTAAAACAGCTTCATTTCTTTTGGTTAGATACCTAGCTGTGGAATTGTTGGATCAAATGGTAGACCTACATTTATTTCTTTGAGGAATTTCCATACTACCGTGTTTCCCCGAAAATAAGACCTACCCATAAAATAAGCCCTAGCAGGATTTCTTAGCATTTGTGCAATATAAGCCCTACCCAGAAAATAAGACCTAGTGATGGGCGTGGCTATGCAGCGTATCTGCACAACCCATGCATTTGGTCACAGAGAGGTAAAGAAAACGAGCAGCCCTTCTCATCTGCCCCATGAGAGCTCTATTGCTTGACATGAGAGATTGGGGCCAATGGTTCTAAAGGAAACAGAGTCACAAGAAATTCAGGATGGAATTCGGGGTTTGGAGAGTTATGATAATGATCCAGAAGAAGATGACTTAACTATATTTGAATAAATGTAGATTGTTCTACCATATTTAAAAAAAAATAACACATCCCCTGAAAATCAGCCTTAGGGTGTCTTCTTGAGGAAAAATAAATATAAGACCCTGTCTTATTTTCGGGTAAACATGGTAGTACAGACGTTATAATAGGATTTTTTGAAAGGACTTTCCTATCTCTATTGAATTGCTTTGTCATCTTTGTAAAAATTAATTGACTGTATAAATGTGGATCTATTTCTGGTCTCCCTCTACTGTTTTATCTAATTATTTGTCTATACTTATACCAATATAACAGTCTTGATTAGTGTAGCTTTAGAGAAGGTTTTGAAATAAGGTAGTTTGTGTCCTCCATCTTTTTTTATGATTGATCAGCTCTTCTATGTCCTTTCCATTTCCATATGAATTTTAGAAAGCCTTTGTCAATTTCTATTTTTAAAAAATTTCAATATAATTTTTCAAATTGTGTTTAATCTATAGATAAATTTGGGAAAATTATCATCATTAAAATATTGAGTCTTCCATACCACTTTAGGAACTGTCAAAGAACAAAATTTCAACAAATTTAAAGATTTAATTGACTTTTATTAGTGATTCATGAATTGAGTAACATCCCATTTAAAAACCAAACAGACAACCTACAGAATGGGAGAAAATTTTCGTATCCTACACATCTGATAAGGGGCTGATAACTAGAATCTATTTAGAATTCACGAAAATCAGCAAGAAAAAATCAAACAACCCTATCAAAAAGTGGGCAAAGGACATGAACAGAAACTTTTCAAAAGAAGACAGAATAATGGCTAACAAACATATGAAAAAATGCTCAACATCTCTAATCATCAGGGAAATGCAAATAAAAACCACAATGAGATATCACTTATCTCCAGTAAGAATGGCCTTTATCAAAAAGTCCCCAAACAATAAATGTTGATGTGGATGCAGAGAGATAGGAACACTCCTACACTGCTGGTGGGACTGCAAACTAGTTCAGCCTCTGTGGAAAGCAATATGGAGATACCTTAAAGCGATACAAGAAGATCTACCATTTGATCCAGCAGCTGGGCATCTACCATCCAGTAGATCCCACTACTGGGCATCTACCCAAAAAAAACAAAGGACAGTCTACAATAAAGACACCTTCACCCGAATGTTTATAGCAGCACAATTCACAATTGTAAAGCTGTGGAAACAACCCAAGTGCCCATCAATCCATGAGTGGATTAATAAAATGTGGCATATGTATACCATGGAGTACTATTCAGCTTTAAGAAACAATGGTGATATAGCACATCTTGTATTTTCCTGGTTAGAGCTGTAACCCATTCTATTAAGTGAAGTATCCCAAGAATGGAAAAACAAGCACCACATGTACTCACCAGTAAATTGGTATTAACTGATCAGCACCTAAGTAGACATATAGGAATTACATTTATCGGGTGTTGGGCCGGTGGGAGGGAGGAGGAGGGGACAGGTACATACATACATAATGAGTGAGATGTGCACCACCTGGAGGATGGTCACACTTGAAGCTGTGACTTGAGGGGCGGGGCAAGAGCATTATATGTAACCTTAAAATTTGTACTCCCATAATATGCTGAAATAATAATAATAAAAAAAACAGGCGAGTCTGCTGTGCAGTGAGGGACTGCAGGATGTGCTTCAGATGTGAGATTGGATAAATCAGAACTCAGAGCTGAAGGGGACATGTTTAGTGTCTTAAAGGTGAAAATGCATTTGTATTATGTTTTCCGCTAGAAGCGATGGTTTGAGAATTGATTTTTAACTAGTAGGAGGTGATGAACTGATGATGTGAAGCCAGAAAGTTTTCAAAGCTGCTGATGAAAATACAGCTTAAGAAAGAATGCCGAAATAGGAAGGTGGGATTTATATAATATCTTTTGCTGTGTGTATGTCTTTTTATGGTAGCGGGGTTCTTTTTGATAAACAGATATGAGCATGCAGTGCTCTATGTAGAAAGAGGGTAAGGCTGTAAACATCTGTGTTAGTTGCAGCATATGCATGAATTTAAATGTGCGTTGAGAATTTCGTTTGCATAAAGAGCTAGAATATAAAAAAAAACAGATGGAACATCATTGGGATTGGCAGAACAGTTAGTTTTTGTAAGGTAGCTTGAGCAGGAACAAGGAAACAGAATAATATTATACAAAAAGTGGGTTGGTTAACATCAAATTACTTCAGGTTACTTTCCTTGTAAGGGTTAGAGAAGAGGGGACTTTCTTATCATTCTGGCCCAGGTTAAATGGACCTTTTCCAATTGGTTGCTGCGAGTCTCCTCTTTAGGGATTTTTCTGTTTCCTTAAAATTTCAGTTTGATTACATGGCACTTAGCATAAGCTATGCCATTTTGGTTTGGTCTGTTGGGGCCTAGTGTAGAAGCTCTCTTCAAAACAATGTCCTCTCATACATTGTAGTTAACAAAACTAATCCAAATTGCATATTTAGAAATACAAAATATTTGAATTTCAGGAATGCATATATGCATTAGAGTATTCATTTGGTATACTCACTATTCTCCCAAACAGTCCCATTTTCTCCAGGCCCATGGTTATGAAGAATTCTATTTTCTGATTGAATATCTCACTTGATTTTGTCACTGAAATGAAAAGCAATAGTAGTATTAGTTTGGTAACTTTCTCAGTGCCATTTCTGAGCAGATCTTTTAGGAGGTTAGACAAGATTTTTCTTTTTCACCCTTTTCCCCTGGTATCTACAGAAATGGGTCTGGATCTGTGAGTAAAAGTAACATGGAACAAAGCCACCCTAAACCGCAGCCAATATTTAATATGAATGAACACTTAAATATTTGTTGTTGTAAGCTGCTGAGACTTGGGGGTTACTTGTTACTGTAGTCTAATCTGACTGATACAATACCAGTACTGATGGGGATTTGCTTATTTTGGTTACTCATTTACTTCTAAGAAGGAGTTTAGGAATATTTTCTATGCTACCATTTTTTTTCCTACAAATATATTGAATTTAATTCAATAATTAAATTGAATTGAATTGAAAGCCATTATTAAATTTAGCATATGCATGTCAATGCATATACCCAAAGTTTCATGAGATAAATGGATTGTATTCATTTTGATTTCTGCTTATACCTAATTACAATCGGTATTTTCTCTATTACATTTTTGGGCACAGTGAGAGATAAAAAATTTGAATCCCATATGCACACTCTCAGATCTCACTGACAATTACTGTAGCTGCGTGCTGCCCTCCAGGCTCACTCATACACGTAACGAGGCCTTTAAGTATTTGCACTGCCCTTTTGTAGATGGCACCCCAAGTGGTTTAGTAATTTTTCCAAGTTAAATTACCAGTAAACTGGACAATTAGGATTCTAACTCAGTTTTCTTCTTTCTAAATCAAGTGCTCTTTCTCTACAATGATGAGTTTCCTCTACATTCCTATTTCAAAGATAGAGCTTACAAGCACAATTAAAGAACATAGTGTCAGTAATTTACACATTATCTTAAATAATATATCTAAAATAGATTGTAAAATATAAGTTTTGTATATTATCAAACACAGAAGTGATCAGCATTGTCTGAAATTACAAAGCCAACCTGGAGTGAGTTCAATAAATTTGAGGGTAGGTTATAAGGAAACTAGTCGGTGGTTGTAGAAAATATGTTCTTCTGTCTTTGGGGATCTGGGACTCTGCTCTCACTATAGATAAAGTGCTTCAGATATTAAATATTCGAGTAGGGAAAGGGTGAATAATACCAGGTTATTTCAACTGGTAACTGCTGTCACTGAGAAAAATATGTAACTACTGCATAATGGAAAAAGTCTTTTGTAATATGAAAAGTCTTTTGTAATAGAAACATTTGTAATATGTAATATGAAAGTCTTTTGTAATATGGAAAAGGGCTCATATACAAGGTCTGTCTGGAAAGTACCCAGCCATTGTTAATATAACGAGAACAGTTTGCACAACATCAATGTAACCTGGCAGCCAAGAAGAGTGGACTGTAATGCACATGCGTGAACAATGACACCTTCATGGTGCTAGTCAGTGGGGCGCTAGATGCCGTTGAATACTGTGTGGCCGTGACATTCCAAATGACTGGGTGAGTAGAGCAACAAATCTCCATCAAACTTTGCATTAAGCTTGAACATTCCTCCGCGGAAACTATTCGGATGATTCCAAAGGCTTTCAGGGTCAACACAATGAGTGCAGCACAAATAAAAGTGTGGCACAAACACTTCAAAGACGGTTGAGAATCTGTTGAAAGTGACCCACGTTCTGGAAGGCCTGCAATGAGCAGAACACCTGAGAATGTTGAATGTGCACAGATTAGGTTAAGAGACGCTGGGAGAATTGTGTGAGGTCCTGAGTGCTTACTTCGAAGGGGACTGAGATGTCGTTGTCCTAGGTACAATGTTTCTTGTATCTTATATATTCTTTAATAAATGTCTCTATATTTCATATTACATGGCTGGATACTTTCCAGACAGACCTCATATCTGTACACACTCTCACACACACACACACACACACACACACACATATAAAAGAAGGACTTTCTACAAGGATTATTCCCATTTTTAGTGAATGCCCAACTGTTCCTAACACCCCCATTTCAGATAAAGAGGGTTAAGTCACCAGTTAGCAAAATCTGTACTACTGAATTTTGACTTTAATTGTATGTAATTTTAAAAAGGCTAATGCCCTTGGGTATTTCTATCTTACCCCTCTTACTGGAATGCCTTCATCTTTGTACATCACTGGCAAACTCTTGTCTTTTAAGACTTAGCTTAGGCTAAATTAGGCAAATGTCTTTTGTCAACTACTGATTCCCATGAAGCCACTGGCTCTTCCAAGCAGGTGTCACATTCTGTTATCATAACTCCTTAAGAACCCTTAGTAGGTGTCAAGCAGACACTCACCCAATGAGTGAAAGTTAGAGGAATAGAAATAAAGAAGAATATCATAGCTGCTTTGACACAAACAGTAATTAAACTTGGTAGGGTCACAAATTAAGTTAACTTACATCTTAAAAAGGGTCAATGAGATGCTTTACAAACCAACTAGATTCACTAAAATAAAAAAAGACAATGTGGAGTGCTGGAGAACATGCCGAGCAACCAGACTCACAAACACTGCTGGGGTGGGTGCCGATGGTGCAGCCACTTTGGCAAGCAGTCGGGCAGTTTCTTACAAAGTTATTAAATAAATAAGGAATCATCTTAAGACTAAGTGAACACATTCCTAGAATTTACCAAATAGAAATTAAAACAAATGTCCTCATAAAGACCTATATGTAGATGTTTTTAGCAGCTTTATTCAAAATAGCCAAAACAACCTAAACAACAGCTGGGTTGGAAACAACCTTAATGTCCATCAGCTGCTGAATGGAATTGTGGTATTTCCACACCATATAATGTTCCCAGCAACAACAAAACGAGTGACTAAACAATTGATACCTACGACAATAGAGATGAATTTCAAATCATTATGCTAAGTGAAAGGATTTAGAAACAAAAGGCTGTATATTACATGATTTCATTTGTATAATATCTTAGAAAAGGGAAACAGAAATCATATTTCCAGGGACCTATCATAGAGGGAAAGGATTGATTAAAAAGGGACATGAGGGAAATGTTTTGGTGTAATGGGCTGTTTTATGTTTCGATTACGGCAGTGGTTAAATGACTATAAATTTGCCCAACTGAACTGTTGACCCAGAGTGAATATTACTGTATGTAATGTATATCTCAACAAACTTGAAAAAGGGCTCAAAATATGACGTTTTGCTCTTCTTCTTTAATAAAATAAAATGTCCTATACATTCCTTATTTACATGCTAATTACAAAGTTAGGATTACCTAATGTAAATTATGAAGTTTCCATCAAATTGAAGAAAATTCACATGTTGAGTGTCTACATTGTGCTAGGGTCTTGCTGTGTCCTTTCTGATGCCCCCAAACATTCAGACAACCCCATGAGTTATCATCCTGTCTAACAGATAACATACCCAAAGATCAGTCACTTAAATACTTTGTAAAGGACAAGAATTGGTGCTGGAGCTTCTAACTAGATCCACCTGACTCTAAGGCTCAAGTGCTAAACACATGTGGCTGTTTGATATGAAAACTGTCATTCTAAGTATTCTTTGTCACATATAAATAGGATCCTGTTATTTTCATGTCTAAAATCTTTCCACTTATTTTTATTCCACAAGGAATAATAGCCAAACTCTCATCCTGCTTCTCAAGTTCCATGTGTGCAGATCCATGCCAACCTCCCCAACACTCTGCATTCCACACTCCCCACGTCCACCAAGCTCCACTCAAGACAAGCTCCTTCCAAACAAGGAATTTTCATGTTACTCCTACCTCTGGAAATCCCTTAATTCTACAATTTCTATAAAGGGTTGTTTTCTTTCTTTAGGTCTCAGCCTACATGTCATTTCATCAGAGATATCTTCCTATACTGCTCGATATGAGGAGATACCCTATCCCTTGCTATTATGTGTGTATTATCATTTTCCCCCAATAAACATACCTGGTATATTACTTGGGGCATAGTAAGTACTCAATCAATATTTTGAATAAGTGAATTAATAAATTAATATATAAATTCAGATTAGGCTATCAGCACCAATTTCAGAGAGAAAAATCATTAAAATCTAGTACAAAAGGTAAGACCACCAAAAAGGAGAGTTTTTGTCTGGCAAAGCTAAAATCCGAGGCCTGCATATATTAATGAAAATCAATAAATAACAATAGGCTTGCAACAAAGACAGAAGTTGGGATTAAATCAATTAAGAATATTGTCTCTATGTAAATTAGAAACATCAACTAAATTAAACTGCTGAAAATTGGAGATTAAAAGAATATTAATGAGCTAATAGAAACTCGATAAGATTTGTGAAATATTATTTTGTTTGTTTGACTTCAGTAAAAACCAAATGTGGGGAAAAGGCATGTTGAGGGTTCTCACGCCTTCTTAATATCCCACGAGCACTATTCGCAGAAGAGCACTGCCCAAGAATCTTCATGATCCAAGTCAAAATAAAAGACAGGCTGAGTCTTTCTGTCGTCTACCCCCATCAGGAGTTGAGCAGGATTCTTTCAAAGATGAGTGTATGCCCCCAGACGAACCTCCCATGTGGATCTTTTCTGGAGGTACTTTTTTACTATGAGAGGTACTCTGACATGGTGCCCCTCTGCCACTACTGGCAAGTTTGCATTTTCCACAAAACTCTCCATTTCTTTCCAGGACTTCATCTTCCCACCCCCGGTCCCTAGCAGGAAGCTAATCTCAGTGGAAAACCCCTTCTCATGTCAGTTATGGTGGCAGATGCTCCACCACAACAGCCCTTCCCGCTCCAACAGACACCTGCGCACACACAGACATGTCGTCAGGACTGACCCTCTCTTGTCCCTCATCTGTGTTATCTCAGATGACACATCAAGTTCGTGTTGCTTTGTCTTCTGCACAGGGAAGTACACCCATAACTGGGTCCACTATGCTTCTCTCTGAAGTCCCCCTAAAATTTTCTACTTTGTCTTCCAGAGCTTTAGGGTCTGCCATGAGCAGTATCCCCTGTTTCTTCAACCTCTTAACCTTCTCTCCCAACATAAATCCAGCTGACTCTGAGGAAGTCCCTGCCACTTAAAGAGCAAGCTGTTTGTTTTTTCTGGGACATCTCCTTTTCTACCGGCCCTGGAGGTAGGGTGCTCCTTGCTAGTTCTTCCAACTCATTCTCTCTCCCCACAACCTAATCACCTTTCCTGTTATCGTATTCTCCTAGAGGAAAAAATCTTCGGTTGAACCCATGCTCTGCCTACTGTGTGCCTTCATCAGGGCAGCTGCTCATATCTGTCCAAACGAAAATAAAGCTAAAAAATGCTAACATCTCTCATGTAAAATATGTGATGGGATAACCCAAGTGGGCTCTCAGATTATCCCACAAGCCTGATGCATATCTCTTCTGAAAATACTGCTGGGTTTCTGAGAGACTGTTTTGCACCACATCCAAGTCTTCAAACTCCCACCACCCACCATCCTTTCTCTTTTTCAGCTGCTGATCTTGTTTCTTGTTTGCCTAAGAAAAGCAATCAGAAAATAACTTCTTTAGCCCCTTCCGCTAAATCTGTCCCTACTACTTTGGCTCATGCCTATATGCTTCCTTTTTTCTTACTAAAATGGATGCACTGTCCCCATCACAACTGCTTCATTTCTCTGCTCACATTTTTATGCCAACATTATCTTAAAAAGTCAGTCAATACTTGTTACCCCAACTTGCTCACCTCCGAGTCTCTCTTGGACTCTGGTTTCTACCACTACCCTGTGCACACTTGAGTCAAAGTCACTAATAACCCCAAAGATAGCCAATCTAATGCAAATTCTCAGTACTCATCTCCACTCACCTAGAGCCAATATTTCACCCCGTGGACCATATTCTGCTTTTAAACAGGTCCTTCGCTCTGCCGGCATGCCGTTCTCCTTTGCTCTTGTTTGCTCTGCCCTCACTGGCTTGTCCTCCGATGTTCTCACCGCTCAATCTACTTTCACTTCCTAGGTAATATCAAATAACTCCATGCAGTTCAAGGCCAGTCGATAGCCACCAAGTGTGTAGCTTTATCTATAATGTCTTCCATGAACTCCAGATTCATTAAAACAACTATACCTGACATTTCCCCTGGGATGTTTGATTGATGTTTTAAGCTTGTCATGACTCTTACCAAACCTTTGGTTTCTATCCTAGACCCACTTTCTCCTCAGTCTTTTCTGACTCACTAAAGGACAGCAATATTTACCCAAATACGCAGGCACCGAGCATTGGAGTCGTCTTTCTTTTACAAAACAATGCGTAATACTTATGTATTGCTGCATAACAAATTACCCCAAACTTAAGGGCTTAAAACAACAAATATTTATTCATTGTCTCTCAGTTTCTGCAGGTCAGACATCAGGGCACATCTGAGTCATGGGCTTCTGGTCTCTCGTGAGCTTTCAGCAGAGCTGTCGTCCAGGCTGCAGTTGCCCACTGGGACGAAGAGCTCTGCTCCCAGGCTCGCTCATGTCCTTTGTGGCAGGCTTGCATTCTTTACAGGATGTCAGACTGAGCAGCTCAGAGTCCAGCCTTGTCCTTTGGACCTCTCTATGGGGCCTCTTACTTACCCCACTGCAGCTTGTTTTCTGCAGTACAAGTGATTCCAGAGATGGGGATGCACAGCAAGTGTTTGAGAAAGTATTCCGGCAAGTGTTAACAGCTCTCACAACAGCTCTTGACCAGGGAAATAATCGAGCAGCACGTGGAGAGTGGAGAACAGCCTTTATTCTGTCAGCATGCTCCGCTGACTTCTGATCTTCTGACTCCCCCTTCCCCAGTCTCCTCCAGCTTTTATACCTTTGGTAGGATTCAAAAAGTGTCCAATCAGCAACAAGCTTCAACATTCAATCAGCAATAAGCATTAACATCCAATCAGGAACAAGCTTTAATATCCAATCAGGAACAGTGGGATTCAAAAAGTACCCAATCAGGATCATGAGAGCAGTGCAGCCGGAGGACCGGAGCAGGGGGCCGAGCACCCAGCACGGGTCCAGACCCAACGAGGCCCGGCCCCAGCAGCGGGCACCTGCATACCTGCCCACCGCTGCCTCCAGCCACCCCGCACAGCACCGGCCCACAGGGATGCAGAGCGCGGCCGCGTCCCAGCGCCCAATGGTTTTCCCCATCAAGAGAGCCAGGAATGAGCAAGAGTGTGTGCCCAAGACGGAAACCACTATCTCCCAGCCGCCTCATCTCAAAGTGACATCTCATCACTCTTGCCGCACTTTATTCATACTCAAATGAAGAGGGTTATACCTGGATACTGATGACAGGAGGCAGGGTTTGCTGGGGCCCATCTTTGAGGCCACCTAACACAAGTGGTGTGTTGAGCCATGAGAATGTATTATTCATGTCTCTCCTCAACTCTGTGTTCGGGGATGTCTTGTTGATAGCTTGGCATCAACCAGGGAAGTTCATACACCAGTGAAATTGGAAAATGCTGCACATTAGAACTTTTTTGTTTTCAGAAAATGAAAGTGGTATCTTTTTAGTACAACCTTCAAGCATGCTTTGAGCTGTTCACTTCCCATGATGTAGTGTTTGTACAAGACACCATCATCTCTCACTTAACCTAAATATAATAGGTTCCTAATTAATCTTGTTTCACTTTGCTTCCCACTTCCAGAGACTTCTTCCTTGAAACAGCCAGAGAGACCTGTGAGTCGGATCATGTCACTACCATGTTCAATTCACACTCACAGTTTCCCATCACATTTGGAACAGATTTCTAAGTCTGTACTGCAAGGTCGAACAGGATGCACTCTTGCCTATATTTCTGACTTTCCCTCCTTCCACTCACTGTTTTCAGCTACCCTGGACTCTTTCCTGCTCCTTTAATAAACTGAACAGGTTACCACTTGGAGATTTTGAAGTTGTCTTGAATGACTTATTCCTAGTATCTCTTATGTCTATAAAGGTCACTCGTGTCACATTGCCATTGAGGTTGTATTGAAGACCAGTTCTAAAATTGCACCCTTTACTCCCCAGCTTTTGTCCATCAATATTTTCTTCATAGCATTTTTAGTTGCCCAACTTAATTTGATATATCTATTTTCTGATTTGTTTATTGTCTTTCTTCCTTATTAGACTTAAGGGCAGGGACTTTGTTCACTGTGGTTCCTGAGATATTTATGGGTTCCATAAAGATTTGTTGAATGAGTGAATTGATTATAATCATCTCATATGCTCTTCACAACGTCCTCATAAAATGGATAGTATTAACATCTGCTCACAGATGAGGAAGCTCATAGATTTTAAGATTAGACCTTTGGTTAGCCAACATTCAAACAACTCCAAGGCCCAAGGTCATTGCCTTTATTTACAATTCCCTTCCTCTAGGAAGTCATTCATGACTTTTGACAGCGGGAAAGCACTTCCCAAAAAGTCTGGATTGTACAGAGGATCACAAGACATACACATACACGTTCAATCATCAGGTGACTTGTGTGTCACCGCCGGTCCAAAGCTTGAAGGCAGGGGTGGCACGTCATTTGCCATCTTATTCCCAGTGTTTATGATAATGTTTGGCATAGGCAGGGATTCAATGAGTGACTGCTGAAGATTCCATCCATTCATCCTTGTCAAATACAGGAGGAAATATATGGATGAGCACAATGCTGCCTCCCTAGTGCAAAATACAGCAGGTGACGAGGAAAACACTGTATTTTTGATCATGGAAGTGGAATAAACATATAACAGCATTTTCTTTTACATTTACAACTGTAAAAATCATAATCTGAAATTCAAGAATATGATATTATGTCTTCTTACAACATAATTTTTTATAATGCAAAATCTGTTCTGGTTATAAAGTTATATTTTTAAAGATAATGAAGTTGGGCTTCTCCATTTTAATCCTGAATTGCCTATGTTTGAAGATCAGACCAATTCTTACCACAATGAATAGATGAATGGTTGGATGAAAGGATGGATCGGTGGATATTTCGATGAACAGATAGTAAATAAATGAAAGTTTATTATAAGCACAACTATTTCACAAAACTGTCATTAAATTGGAATCTCTGGTTCCCATCTAATTCTGTTTTAGAGCTCAAAATGAGGGAACAATGGCAGAAGGGGCTGCAGGATTTTTAAGAAGTTCCTGTTGCTAAATGTAAGTTTCCCGTCACATAATTTACAGGAAGAGTTAAGTACTTACATTCTTAAGGTTCTCCTGTCATGGGGATCATTAATAAAGATTTGTTTCAGTTACTCCAATCAAGAAGTGATTTTTATTTTCAAAAGTGGTGAACTGTGTAATCTCATCACCACGGTGTACAAAGTAGAGCAGATTGGAGGGAGAGTTCAAAGGATCAAATAAAGAGGGCTCAGTTAAAATAAAAAAGAATGGAGACTACTGCATACGTTAAGAGCAAAGCAAATACAAACTCAATACAATTAGTATTGAAAGTACTTATTGGGAGGAAAAACATGTTTATAGAAATCTATGGTTTATAAGATACAGTAATAACTGATACAGAAATGAACAGTAAATAAAGAATTAAACAATGTGGGGAAAAAAAGAAATCTATGTCCAAAGACTGAGTAAACTCCCCATATGCATGAAAAAGAAATGAAGATTCAGTTATAACTCCCCTGACACTAGAAGACATACTCCCACACAGAGTTAGCGATGACGGTGGCGGGTGTGGGCCGAGGGGCACTGGGGTGGCAGGATTTCGGAGGTTCTGTTAAAGAATCTAAACAACAGAAATGACCAAAGAAGAATCTTGGCCAGACAGGGAGAGACTGACCATGTTCCTGCTTTTTCTCATTAACCAGCATCCTTAGTGAGAAAGAGAAGAAAATTGATATCAGATATTACAATATTTCTTCATAGATGTGAATGTCTTGAGTTACTTCATATTAAACACATCTTGCATCCTTAACGATGTAGTGAGGTGGTTTCTTTTGGGTCGTGGCTCTGCCACATATAATTGAACCAATGCATCACTTCTCTGGTCCCGGCTTTCTTCCTCTGTGAAAGGAGCGGTATTACCATGTGGTTGGGGATAAAGTCTCTGGAACATTGTTAAGTGCCTAATAACAGGGCTATATAGCAATAATGTTATCACTATAAAATCACAAAATAAATGTAAATATTCACTTCTTCTTGGTGAACACTGCTTAGATTCATGTTTCCTTTATCTTCTTTAAGTTTAGTGGTTGTAAAAAGAAACATATACAGCGAAATTCCTTTTTTTTGCTAAGAAATCTACATTTGGGGGGAAATAATTATGGCATTGAGACTGAAACATTTGGCCTCTTCCCATTCTCATGTGACATTTTGTAAAATGAATTTTCTAAGCTCTAATTAAATGGAAATACTCTTTTAAAAAGTTAATTAACAAACACCAGTATTTGCGATATCAATCTAATAATCAGCCCTACAGGGGGACGGCTGAGTCTCCTCGGAGGAGGGACAGGAGGCCGCTGCCTTCAGCGTGGAAACGCACCACCCGTCTTCTCCAGCACAGAAAGAGGTCTGGGACGTAGCAGGACGGTGTTTATTTCCCGCTGGGGTTTAAAGCACATGCAGGGCGCGCCCTTGAGGGTGCGAGGGTCTGCGGAGCCCTGGCCCGCGCACGCGCATCTCCGCTGTTCCCCGGAGCCCCTTCCCCTCTTTCCCGCTGTCAGGAGCTACCTTCCCTGTCACTCGTGATCCCGTTGTCTTCTTAGTCCCTCAGAGAGTTCCTAAAGGCCAGGATGCTGTGTTTGTGTCTTAATATTCCCCAGGTCTTCTGCCTCTGAGCCTTCCCATCAGCAGGTGTTAATTAAGTTCCTCACACACAAGGGGAAGCTAGTTGTTAGTAACGAATAGCCGTGTGTAATAAAATGGGGAAAATGCCAAGAATGGGGTGTCTTTCCCTACATTTTGGTGTTAAAGTGGTCTTATTTTACATAATGATAGAGAAAAATGTTGATATGTTTTAAATCTCATTTTACTAATTCTGGAAACTAGACGTCTGAAACCCACTCATTGAGTAGAAAAAGCACTGGTTTTGAAGTTAAACTCCAGCTCAAAGCTGGAGACTGCCATTTGATATTTAAGTAACAGATATTTTTGCATGACATGTCATTTGCAAGTGGCCTTTCTGAGATGCTGTGAAGCACGTGATAGAAACTCCAGAGACACTGCCAACATCGGCATCCTGGATCCTTCACTGAAGAGCACTACGACCTTGGGCTAGTTACTTAACCTCTCTGTGCTTTGTGCGAAGGGAATGTATTAATAATATGACAGTTGAGACTTAGTGAGTTAACAAATGTTCTTAAAATAGTGCTGGCACTAAGTAAGTGTATAAAACGCAGAAAGTGCTTGCTAGGATTGTTATTGTTAATTTATTTTAAGATAGAAAAATTTAGTGGTAAATATCATGGAATTTGGGAATCATAAACTTTGGAATCAGATATATCTGAACTTGATTCCATTATATTATAATTATATGTAAAATTATTATGAGAAGTAAGGCATGTAAAACACAGGTCTTCATAAACACATGAATGCATACATGTGTGTAGATGGACATGTGTGTGTGTGTGAACTTGCATGTGACCAAGGTATTGAAGGAGGTCTTCTGGCCACTTTCCACCTCTGGGATCATCTCATCTCCACGTGTTGCATTCACTCCACAGGCAACTTCAAGGGTCACAATTAAAAATAATCACGCAGTGGATCCGATGACGAGAAAGCAAGACAAGCAGGTTCAGATGAAGCATCTGATCACTCAAATGCCAGGCCCCCCTGCAGTCCCACTGTAGAGCTACCTTTCTCCTCTCTTCCTCGGTTTCCCTCCGACTCAACTCTCGTTTCTTAATTTCCTCTCACCTCTTCTCTCTCCTTCACCTCGAAATCAAAATAAAAGGTCTCAGCTTTCAGGGAAAATGATCTGACCAACTTTTATAGTCTTGGGAATTCTGAGATAAGCTATGAATATAATGTGCTTCCCGTAATGAAGAACTAAAAGTATGTTTCTGTCTTAATGTCTACTTTTTTACTACCCTATGAAATGAAAATGGATACCTAGATCTAACTAAATTTGGTGGGAATATTTAGAATGACAAAAACATAAAAAAAGTACCAAAGTTCAAATTAACTTTTGGTGGCTCCAGGGAACACTTAGTTATTTTTTCATTTATTCTGGATATGAAGTCACATAACTGTAACAATTTCAAGAACTGATTTCCGATCTTTACATTTAAAAAATTGTACCATAATTTCATGGATGGCAAATTACTATCAAGTGGTAGACTTTCTTTTATTTTTCTCTTGTGGATACACATTAGAAATGACATGAGGCCAGTTGTGACCCCAAATATGACCATCAGCTAAAGTTAAAAATTAGAATTTCGAGAGTGTCCCCAAGTGGTACAACAATAGCAAGGTACATGAGAACAAGCCCTTTATTCCCCACCACTAGGAAAGTGAGCACCATTGCATCAATAAGAAAATGCAAGCTCTTGCAAGTGTAAACACAACTTAAGGGGAGTGTGGGAAAAATCATACACCTGAGGGAAAAGCAGTCCTCTTTCAGAACTTAATTTTGTTTGAAATTAAAATATCTATGATTGAACCTCAGGTTGGTCATCTATTAGAGGAGGTAGTAGCACTACCCTGCAGATGGCCATGAACATGAGAGAAGATAATGCAAACCAACCACAGGGCGCCGCTTGGCATGTCAGGGCTGCTCAATTATTCCTCATCCCTTTGAGGTTTCCTTCCCGCATTTTCTTTGTATTTATTTTTAGAGAGACATTTTCAACCATGCAATGCAACTTTCCATGTTAATGGTCTTCTGCTCCAGAAGGTGAGTTAAATATGCTGGTTTTCTTCTATTGCTCCTCCCATGTCTAAAAAAGTATCTAATCCACCTGTCATCACCCTGCCCCCCATAGCTCCAGTGCAGCATTTTCAGCCTTGGCAGTTTGCTGCCCATTGTTCACGGTGCACCTGAGGGCCCTTCTTGGAGACATTTTTGGGAAAAAAAAGTCTTATTGACCAAATGCAGTAGCTTTGCAATTCTGTCCTTGAATTTGTTGTTAGTAAATGAATTCGGTTTTACCTAAGAAAAGCAACAGTCTAGCAGAGAATTTGTTTTGTTGCACATGTTAATAGTCATGTTTGGAAGTGCTCAGTCTTCGTGAAAGATAGAGTCCTGCCAGCAGCTTTTGAGGATAAACATTAGAGGCTTTCAGCTGCAAGTGCGAGGCCATTTGTGAAGGCTTCACCTCCAAGGTCTAATTGAACTTCAAGAATGTCAGCTCATTCCCACTGGTCTGATCTTTGGGAAAAGGTTGAGTCAGCCTTCAGAGCCATGTGAAATCACAGTACGAATAAACATGGACCCCCAGGGAAGCATCCACTTAGGAAGCTCACAGGTATTCACTTGGTCTTAGAGCCTGACTCCACATGTCCAGACCTTTCAAGGACAGTCGGGGCTTCCCACTGGTGATGCTGTCTGATTTTGCTTTGTTGGAAGACATCCTCTTATCGTTATTTCAACGCCCTTGCTACCTAGTAACAGACGGATTGATTGTTGCTGCCTTTGACCTACAAATTTGCATTCGTTTGGAGTCCTAGAGAATGCCAAAGCTGGCTGGGACTCACCTGTCATTTTCTTCGACAGAGTTACAAATACACTTTAATCCAAGTGCGCAAAGCCAAGGCACATGTTTTAGGTGGGTATGGTGATAACTTTTAGATGTGTAGCCCACTGCGATTTTTCAGAACCAGAAATAAACCAGGAAATAATAAATGGTAGTTAGTTAGGATATGTACATTCTTATTATTTTTAGGTTTTGTATTTACAATGTCATTTAATCAAAGCATCTTATAACACACATTCGTAGATGTTCCCACTGTGAAGCAAGGCTTTATCTTCTTTTTTTCCCTCTTTTTCTTTTTAAACACATTGCTAGTTTACATGTTTCTTTCTAGATGGACCAAACACTTCCAAGTTCTTTCTCAGAGGAAACAGAGGCAAAGCAAACTTTCTTTTAACTGTATTATATATCTCCTTTATATCCCCATAAAACGCAGGT
This sequence comes from Cheirogaleus medius, assembly GCA_008086735.1. NCBI lineage: Eukaryota > Metazoa > Chordata > Mammalia > Primates > Cheirogaleidae > Cheirogaleus > Cheirogaleus medius. The sequence goes on along the minus strand of VBSM01003199.1, from coordinate 11,794,316 downwards.
GCTAAGATGCTCTTTCATCCCACACCTGCATTTTATGATTCTTATGATATAATATATTTTATTTGTGACTCCTTAAACTAGATTGAACTGCAAACAAAAGGAATGGGATTCATTTAAAATGAAAGGCAGATTGGCAATATGTTTATTTGGACTAATATTTTTAAATATCTATCAACCGAGGAAAGATTAATATAAGCTCTAAAAGACAAATCCACAGGCAATCTTAAGTGCCATTTATTTACCACTTTTTATTATTGTTCAGAACAGAAAAGGTTAAACACAATTATACTTTGACATTTTAAATAGTAGGTATTATAACGTTCAAATCTGAGAAATGTTATAATAAGTACTTCAAGCTAAATTTGGCTTGAACTTTAGCCATCTACTAAAAAGGGACAGAACTTTACCTTCCAACAGAGCAAAATCAGACAGCACCACCAGCTTTTCTGTACTCAGGTCCACTGCAATTAATTAGCAATCAAAACGATAAAAAGAAAATGACTAGTTGAAGTTGTCTGCAATACCTCTCTTGTAATTGCTGCATAATGACAGCATCAAAAGTGAAGCAACAGAATGAGCTTTCTTCTTTTTGTTCATTTGTTTCTCTTCTATGGGAGATAGAATCAGGAACCAACCAAAGTCTCCGAGTAGATGCAAACTTTATAGTCTAGCCTTAGGGCACAGAAGAACTGTCAAGCGGGAAAATATACAAAAAGAGAGGAGTATTTTATCTAACAATAGGCTTGCTGAAAACTATACTTCTGATTAAATTACAAGACAGTGGGGAAAATTATCCCTTTGACCCACTCTCCCTTCAGAGTAATTCAAAACTGAATATAGGCATGAGAATGGTGGTAATTGTTTAGGATTCAACTTTAAATATAATGTCTTTATTTTTATAATCACAGACAAAGAAAGAGAAACCTTATAATGTAGTCAAAGGTAACCTATCATTGGACTTGATGCAAAGCAGCCACTTCTTACAGGATTGTACTTTCAAGGTTGTTTGTTTGTTTGTTTGTTTTTAAAGCACCCTATAAGAAAATGTCTCCAAACAATGAAGCCCTACTTTTAAATTTGGGGTTCAGATTTATCTTAAAGGCAGTGTGCCTTTAAGCAACAACATACCTCGAAGGCTCAGTGAGCCTATTTGGAAGATGGACATGAAAAATAAATCTACCTTATGAGGTCATTCAGTCAATAAAATATCGGAGTCCTTCATGTAACACTGCCGCTACGATCTGAAATGGCTGGAAAGTTATACTGGCTCATTCTTTTAGTAGAAAGAATAAAAGTTTATTCCTTTCAGGGAAGGGGTCCAGGCCACAATGATAACAGGCTTTAAGGTGCCAGTGGCCATTCAATCAGCGCCAAGTTTGCCCAGCACAGACACTAAAATCAGCACCTTCTCCCCTAATCTTCCTCCAGTGTTCCTTTGCATTCCCCTTCCCTCCGCGTCTGGCATCATCATGTCTTTGGGTAGGATTTTATCTGGGGATTACACATTTTTCAGTGTGGGGCAACTTTACTTAAGTAAGTCTTAGTCTTGTCTGTCTTGTACCGTCTCTCTTAGCATTACCAGGGAAAGAGGCTGGAACAAAGGTGTTGCAAGGGACGAAACAGTTTAGATCACTGATGAGGGCTGGCCAGAACAAATGTCAGAGACAACATAGCTGCTTGGTTTCAAATCTGTGTCCCATTGCTTACAAACTGTGTGACCTTAAGGAAGTCACTTAGCTCAGCAACTCAGTCTCTTCATCTATAAAATGGGTGCCATTTTAGGAGTGCAATAGCAACAAGGCTGTTAGGAACATTAACATAAGTTAGTACACTTAGAATAATATCCAAAGTGTTCTTTAAAAATGTGAAGATAAAAAAAATTGGATTATCTTTATTATGTTTGCCAGTTGCCCTTATTTAAATTTGGCTTGAACTTATGAATTAGAAATTGAAGTTTCCCTAATCAGCCATTTTTAAGTTGATTTGATCACTGCCAGCTTTATTCCAGTGAGCACACAAATGGCTGGTGCAACTCTGTCCCTTTAATAACCTAATTTAAATGAAAAAAGGCAACAAGAAAAAATAAGCCATCCTCCCACTTTTTAGTCATTAAGAGGAACTGCTTGGAGTGATCATTCGATATGAAATTAAGCTGTGCATGCATTGGCTGCAGGTGGATATTTTGATTAGCCACAGAAACATCCAAAGTTTCACACAGGCAGACAAGCGCCCACCCCAAGGGTGTCCCTGAGGACGATGACCAACAGGGAGCTGGGAGGAAATCCACACAGAAACTCAGCAGCAACGTGGGAAGAAACCAGTGCAGGAATCTTCAAATACAAAGTCTCATCTGTTAAACTAATAGAATCCATTTTTGTTGTTTGTTTTCAAAGAAAGTGCTCTGGCCCCTTCCTGCTCCAAGCAAACATGACATTGGTATTTTCAGTGTTTATATTCCATCTTCCTTTGGGGTATAATTTAAACTTTCTGTTTATTCTTTTGACTTGCTTCTAAATAACTAGATTTTAAGTAGAATGCATGTTTCTCTTTGGATTATAGCGGTGAGAGACTCCCACCTAATTTTGAAGAGGAGACTTTAGGACAAATTGAAATATCGCGTGGCGAGGCAGATTAATAAAGAACAGGAGCCCTGGCGCTGGGGAGGAATATTTTCGGAATTGCCTTGGGAAGCCTGGCCCTGCCCTTTGTGTGGCATTTTTCATCTCAGAGCCTCAGTGGGCTCACCTGCCTGCCTGCACATCGAGCTGCTGGAAGGACCGGGGGCATGTCATGAAAAGCACTCTGTGATCAGACCTGACGTTTAGTAGGTACTTAAAAATGCTTATTCCCTCCTCTTTATTACCATAAACAGTAGGCTGAATAAGTGACTAAGTGCTACAAAAAGCTTAATAAGTGCTTGGTAGAATTTGCTGTTAACATTTCGGGTGCATGAACAATTTCACATGATCATTGGTGGACAGTCAGGGACTCCTCCCACCTGCCTCAGTACACTACAGAAATTTTCCTTAAAAAATATTAAAGAGAATTTTGGATTGAGCGGACTATCAGATTTCCAACTTTCTTTGTATACCTCAAATATATTATTTTAAAAATCTCTATATTTTCATTCTTCCTTAAACCAGAAAGGGCATTAAGCTATGGTATTTAGATGAAATCACCAACCTTAGAAATACCCACACTTTTATATTTGCAGATTTAATTAAGGCTGAGTGAGTAGAAAAATCTGCTCAAAAATCAAAACCGCCAACCTATTAAAAAATGAGAAGCAAAGGGAGATATTTGTATTCTGTGACCAACTTCACAGAAAACCTGCTGAAGTGGGAGATGTATAATGCCTCTCAGGGTGGGCACTGTTCTGCTTAATAGATCATCAAGCATTTATTAGGAAAAGAAATACCCAAATTTAAGCAAGGCCTTGCTTTCAGGAAGGAAGGTTAAAAAGAGCATAGTGCAGTGGGAAAATGCTGGTTCACTAAACCACCACCAGTCACCCTTGGTATGAGCTAGGAAATAATTCCAAACTCTTTTTTTTTCTCAAATATTCCTTGTTGCTGGTTACCTAACCGCCACCCGTAAATGAGGGCCATGCCTTGTCAAATCTGTTTCCATGACCTCCTCTCCCAGGAGAAGGTGAGCAGTGCAGGGTCCCCTCCCCTGACCACTGCCACGGTCCCGCCTACCTCAGTCCGCTGCCAGCCCGTGTCCGGCAGTGAGCGTAAGGCATCTACAGTGGCTGCCGAGGGCCCAGTGACGTTTCAGCTGCAAAACAGCATCTAAGGCTTAAACCTGGAGCCTTCAGGTCAGGCATCCTCAACCCTCGCCATTCTTTCCCTGCTCTGTGCTTCAGCTGTCCGTTAACGCTGGAGTGTAGCACCACTCTCTTCCTGTTTGCTTGCCTATCATCTGTGTAGGATGTCCTTTCCTCCCTTTCCTCTCTTCTCTGAGAAGCTGCTCTCCCTCCACTGTCACCTCTCCTCTCCCCCAAAAGAGTCAAGTACTCCCTCCTTTCTGGTGGCACTAGATGCTCCAGTTTCTCTTACAAAACACTGTAAGGACCCTTCGGCACAATAATGCACTTACATGTTTGCTTCTTTCATGAGACCATGAGTCCTTTGGATGGAAGAAGCAGGCAGATACAGCTGAGTGTGAGGATCTCTAGAATACAAATTGTACCAGAATTATCTGCCTCGAGTAAAAGGGATCTGATTTTTGCATTCCAGGGTTAGTCACTGGCTGTTTTATTTCATTCTGTACTCTCAGGACCTAGCACACTAAGTACTTGTTCTTTAAAACAAATAAAACAATGCTCAGATAATATTTTGAATAAACTAATAAATGAGGAAATAAATGAATGGAAAAGTGGGTGAACAAATAGATGAATACAAGAATAAAGAAATGAACTTTTAATGCCATTCTCTGTTTAATTTCCATATTTGCCTGGGGCAGACCTTGACCTAGACACAATTATTGCATATTGTTGACTTCATGCAACTGTGGATGTGGAAGCTGGTTACACAGATACATCTGGGTACAGGGAGCCCTAAAATACAGATTGCATCAGAATAGTCTCATCTGCAGAAAAGGAGGCCTAATTTTTCGTACTCTAGGTTTAGTTACTGACTGACTGGGCAGGGTGGTGCGGATAATCAGGTGGGAATTATGACTGCTGGGAGACAAGGGCATAGGCTGGTAAAGCTTTCCAATAACATGTCATTCTTTAAGAATCTAAAGGGGAAATGAGACACACGTGCTGGGATGCATGGGATTCCTTGAGATCAGGTCTGGTTAGAGCATCCTTGCTGTTGCCCTACTGAGGCACCAGATCCAGTTCTCAAGGCAGTCCCTTCCAACTCTACTCCACTGCCCCATGCATACACACACAGACATAGGCATCGTTACTGCCAATCTTAAAGTTTAAAACATGTTTTCTCTGTAGAACAATTGTGAGTAGAAAGTGTTAAGGTTTTGAAGTTAAGGAAGGTATGATTGTAATCCTGTAGGCATCACTTATTAAAATGCAGGCTCTACCACCATGGATATATTACTAAGATTATCAAAACCTCAATTTTTCTAACTGCATAATGGAAATAATAATTCCTTGTTATTTTAAATTAATGAGTGATAGGATTTAACACACATTTTAGCATTTCATTATTATTCTTATTCTTGCAATTGTTATACCACTTGTGTCAACTTTATTAAAAGTTCTTGAAAAACAACATATTGCCTGCTAAAATCGATTCAAATTTGCCCTGGGATACATCAGTTCTGAGGGGAGGGGGGCGTATGTTGTGTGTATGTGTATCTACACATACATACACACACACACACACACATCTATATATATATATATAGAATGTTAAAATTTAATACATTGGCTGAGACAAATTTGGCAAAAAAACTAGTGGACATCAGCTTGACAGAATATATAATGATCACCAGTCATTGTTCTTGACATTTCTTAATCACTTACTTTAAATTTTGATACACCAAAAGGAAATATTACATACTTTAAAAACATTTTAGGAATTAATTCTACTTTTTCAGAAATGTTTTATTCTTTTCCTAATTTTTAAAATACTAATTTGTTTTCAGTCTATTATACCTGCATTGTATTATTTAAAAAAGTGAAAAATGGCAAGAAAAGTATAAATAACAAAATAAGGATTCATTATTTAAGTTAGGGTATAACAATTTCCTCAGATACAGACTATATAAATTAAAATTATGCTGTTGTATACAAAGATATTAAATGGCATTGAAAAATATGCACACTACATTAAGAAAAAGTATGTAGCCTATGATGTAGTATGTTGATGGTGATCCTGTGCTTTTAACAAATACATGTGGTGGACTCGGCAAGTCATTATCTAAACAAACAAAAAAAATCCAAAGGTAAGAAGCAATGGCTGCTCTATGTGAGAAAGAATCAGTGAAAAAATCCAGAAGTATGAAGAATCAAAGCAAAAGAACATCCCCAAAAAGGAACACCAGCTCCCTGGCAATGGATACCAATCAAAATTAGAACATTGAAATGACAGATGAAGACTGTCAAACATGGATTATAAGGAAGGTCAATGAAATGCATGACAAAATGTAAACCCAAAACAAAGAAACCACAAAAAGAATGCAAGAAATGAATGAAAAATTCACTAAAGAAATTGAAATATTAATGAAAAATCAAACAGAATTTCTGGAAATGAAAAATTCATTCAAAGAATTACAAAACACAGTGGAAAGCCTTAATAATAGGTTATATCAAGCAGAAGAAACAATCTCAGAGCATGAAGACAAAATGTTTCAATTCAACAAGTCAGTCACAGAGACAGAGCAGAGAAATAAGAGAAAAGAACAAAGCCTACAAGAATATGGGATTATGTGAAGAGGCCTAACATAAGAATCACAGTCATCCTTGAGGGTAAAAAAAGAAATATACAATGGTTGGAAAATCTCTTTGAGGGAATAATTGAGGAAAATTCCCCTGGCCTTGCTAGAAATCTAGATAGCCAGATACAAGAAGGTGAAAGGGCTTCTGGGAGATTCATTGCAAAGAGGAAAACACCATGAAACATAGTTATCAGACTGGCCAAAATAAACACAAAAGAGGCCCTCCGATGAGCCAAAAGGCAAAAGCAGCAGATAACTTACAAAGGAAAAACCCATCAGACTAACTACAGACTTCTCAACTGAGACCTCACAAGCTAGAAGTGACAGAGACCCCATTCTCAGTCTTCTCAAACACAATAATGCCCAGATTAGAATTCTGTATCCTGTAAAACTATTAATAAGTTTCATATATGAGAGGGAAATAAAGTCTTTTCCACACAAGCAAACAGTGAGAGAATTTGTCAAAACAAGATTGCCCTGCAGGAAATACTCAGAACTGCATTATACACAGATCAACAGAATAGACATTCGCCAGTGTAAAAACATCCAAAAGGTAAAGGTCAAAGACCAGATACCACAATGGCTCAAAACATAAAACAAACCAACAAAGTTCTACTCAACAGGATGAGTAGAAATCCATCCCACTTATCAATTCTTTCAATAAATGTGAATGGCTTGAACTGCCCATTGAAGAGACATAGGCTAGACAAATGGATAAATATACAAAAGCCAAGTATCCACTATCTTCAGGAAACACATCTAACCCACAAGGATACATTCCACCTCAAGGTGAAGGGATGGAAAACATTCCACACAAATGGAAACTAAAAGAAACCTGACGTAGCAGTTCTCATATCAGATAACTTAGTCTTCAAATCAACAAAAGTAATGAAAGACAAAGATGGTCATTATATAATGGTGAAGGGAACAATTCAACAAGAAGACATAACAATTCTAAATATTTATGCATCCAAAACAGGTGTACCCACATTGATAAAGCAAATCCTACTTGATCTAAATGAAATGATAAACAACAGCACTACAATAGCCAAGGACTTCACACCCCCCCTGACAGAACAGGACAGATCTTCCAAACAGAAAATGAACAAAGAAATAATTGACTTAAGGACAACTCTAGAACAAATGGGCCTAACAGACATTTACAGAACTTTCTACACCAAAAACACCGAATATAAATTCTTCTTATTAGTTCTTGTGACATTCTCTAAGATTGACCACATCCTAAGCCACAAAACATGTCTCAATAAATATAAAAAATTAGAATTTTACCATGTATCTTCTCAGGCCACAGTGGAATAAAATTAGAAATCAACTCCAGCAGAAACACTCACATCACAAGTCATGAAAACTAAACAGCCTACTGCTGAATGATTATTGGGTGAAGTAGGAAATTAAGACAGAGATCAAAAGATTATTTTAACTAAATGATAAAGGGGGCATAAGTTACCAAAATCCATGGGACACAGCTAAAGCAGTCCTGACAGGAAAATCCATAGCCTAAATGCTTACATCCAAAAGACAGAAAGATAATAAATCAACAATCTAATGAAGTGACTTAAAGAACTGTAAAAAATAAGAGCAAACCAATCCCAAACCCAGCAAAAGAAAAGAAATAACCAAGATCAGAGGAGAACTAAATGAAACCAATAATAAAAGAACTATACAAAAGATTAATAAAACAAAAAGCTGGTTCTTTGAAAAGATAAACAAAATTGACATTCCTCTCACTAGATTAACCAGAAGCAGAAAAGAAAAGACTCTAATAAGCTCAATCAGGAATGACAAAGGAGAAATTACAACTGATACTGCAGAAATACAAAATATAATCTCTGAATACTATAAAAATCTCTGTGCATATTAACTTGAAAATATAGAAGAAATGGACAAATTCTTAGAAACACACAGCCTCCTTAGGCTCAATTAGGAAAATATGGAACTCGTAAACAGACCAATATAAAGTACCAAAATTGAAGTAACAGTATAAAACCTTTCTAAAAAAACCTCCTATACCAGATTGTTTCATACCCAAATTCTACCAGACTTACAAAGAAGAACTGGTTTCTATTTTGCACAAATTATTCCACAACATTGAGAAGGAAGGAATCCTCCCCAACATGTTTCATAAAGCCAACATCACCCTAATACCAGCATCAGAAAAGGACTCAAAAAAAAAGAAAACTGCTAGCCAATATGCCTTATGAATATAGACATGAAAATTCTCAATAAATTCCTAGCAAATAGAATTCAGCTGTTCATCAAAAAAATAATCCACCATAACCAAGTAAGCTTCATCTCAGAGATGAATGGATGGTTCAACATACAGAAATCTAAAAATGTGATTCACCACATAAACAGAAGTAAAAACAAAAACCATATGATCCTCTCAATAGATACAGAAAAAACATTTGACAAAATTCAGCACAGTATTATGGTAAGAACACTTAACAAAATAGATATATATATATAGGGCTTAAGATGATAAAGCCATATATGTTTCACAGCCAACACCATACTGAATAGGGAAAAATTGAAAGCATTTCTGCTTAGAACTGGAACCAGACAAGGTTGCTATCTAACACTACTTCCATTCAACATAGTGCTGGAAGTCCTAACCGGAGCAATAAGACAAGAAAAGGAAATCAAGGGCATCCAAATGGGGGCAGAAAAGGTCAAACTACCACTCTTTGCTGATGATAAGACCTCATATCTAGAAAGCTCAAAAGATTCTGCCAGGAGACTACTGGAGTTGATAATAAGTTCAGCAAAGTCTCAGGTTACAAAATCAATGTACTCAAATCAGTAGCATTCCTGTACACCAATGACAGTCAAACTGAGATCAGAATCAAAGACTCAATACCTTTCACAATAGCAATAAAGAAAATAAAATACCTAGGAATATATTTAACTAAGGAGTTGAAAGACCTCTACAGGGAGAACTACAAAACACCGAGGAAGGAAATAACAGAGGACATAAACAGATGAAAAATCATACCATGCTCATGGGTCAGCAGAATCAACATTGTTAAAATGTCTATACTACTTAAAGTGATGTACAGATTCAATGAAATCCCTATCAAAATACCCACATCATTTTTCACAGATCTAGAAAAATAATTCTATGCTTTGTATGGAACCAGAGAAGACCCCCCATAGCTAAAGCAATCTTAAGCAAAAAGAACAAATTGGGAGACATCAATTTACCAGACTGCAAGCTATACTACAAGGCTACAGTAACCAAAACAGCAAGGTACTAGCACAGCAACAGAGATAAAAATCAATGGAACAAAACTGAGAACCCAGACATAAAACCATCCTCATAAGCCATCTTATCTTTGACAAAGCAGACAAAAATGTATACTAGGGAAAAGAATCTTTCTTCAATAAACAGTGCTAGGGAAATTCGATAGCCACATGTAGAAGACTGAAACAAGATCTGCACCTCTCACAAAAATCAAGTCATGATGGATAAGAGACCTATATTTAAGGCATGAAACAATAAGAATTCCAGCAGATAATGTTGGACAAATTCTTATAGACATTGGCATAGGCAAAGAATTTATGAAGAAGATCCCAAAGGCAATCACAGCAACAAGAAAAATAAATAAATGAGACCTGATCAAATTAAAAAGTTTCTGCACAGCCAAAGAAACTATGACTAGAGCTAACAGACAACCTACAGAATGGGAGAAAATATTTGCATGCTACACATCTGATAAAGGGCTGATAACTAGAATCTATGTAGAACTCAGGAAAATCAGCAAGAAAAAAATCAAACACCCCTATCAAAAAAGTGGGCAAAGGACATGAACAGAAACTTTTCAAAAGAAGACAGACTAATGGCCAAGAAACATTTGAAAAAATGATCAACATGTCTAATCATCGGGAAAATGCAAATCAAAACCATGATGAGATATCACTTAACTCCAGTGATAATGGCTTTTATCAAAAAGTCCCCAAACAACAAATGTTGGACTGGATGTGGAGATATGGGAACACTCATACACTGCTGGTGGGACAGCAAACCAGTACAACCTCTATAGAAAATAGTATGAAGACACCTCTAAGAACTAAAAGTAGAACTACCATATTTGGTCCAGCAATCCCTCTACTGGGAATCTACCCAAAAGAAAAAAAGACATTGTATAATAAAGACATCTGCACTAGAATGTTTATAGCAGCACAATTCACAACTGCAAAGATGTGGAAACAACCCAAGTGCCCATCAATACATGAGTGGATTAATAAAAGTTAGTATATGTATACCATGGAGTACTACTCAGCCATAAGGAATGGTGAACTAATAACACCTCTTGTATTATCCTGGATGGAGCTGGAGCCCATTCTCCTAAGTGAAGTATCACAAGTATGGAAAAACAAGTACCACATGAACTGACCATTAAATTGGTACTAATTGATCAACACTAATGTGCACATATGGAAGTAACATTCATCGGATGTCGGGCAGGTGGGAGGTGGAGGAGGAGATGGGTATAGTCACATCTAACGGGTATGGTGCACACTGTCTGTTGGATGGGCACACTTGTAGCTCTGACTCAGACAGTGTGGAGGCAATATATGTAACCTAAAAATTTACTCTCCAGTAATATTTTTAAAATTAAAAAAAAATTACATGCATTGAAGGGTAAAGTCCTGAAAACATATACACCAAAATAGTAGATAAGGCAAAGATCACTGATACATGTTATTTTTATCTTTTTGACATTTTATATTTTCATGTGTGTGTGTGTGTGTGTGTGTGTGTTTAGAGAGAGGATATTGTTGTGCTCAGGCTGGAGTACAGTGTGCAATCATAGCTCACCATGACCTCGAATTCTTGGACTCAAGCGATCCTCCTCCCTCAGCCTCCTCAGTAGCTGGGATTAGAATATGAGCCACTGCATCTGGCCCATATATTTTCTAAACTATGTGCATCAATTATACTATTTAATAAGAAAATTTTAGAAAGTGGGAGATAGTTTGCGAGTCTTGATTTTCAATGTATTGACTAATTAAAGCCTTTCCCAAAAAGCAAAACTAATCAAAACCAAGCTAAAGTAGACTAAACGTGAAAGATTCTAGTGTCTTCCTTTAATAGTTACTTTTAGGTTATATTCCTGACCTATTTTTTTTCTTCAGGTCCTCTTCAAATAACCTAACTAGACCCTTCCACAATCATCTCCTGTACACACGTGTGACTGGTCTCTACCGCTCTGCCTTTCATCAAAACCTGTCATAAATTTCCCAGCTCTTGCCTAACACATCTCTGGCGATCCAGGCTAAAGGTGGTCTCTACGTGCTCTTGATGCCCATGTCACCAGCCACTGTCTGGTTGAGGGGCTTGTAGTTTTCAGACAAGGGTTTGAATTGCAGATTTGCCACTTAATTGCTTTCTGATCATGAACAAGTTTCTTTACTTCTCTGAGACTATTTTCTTACTTATAAAAATGGAATTACAGATTCCATTACTTACCTTCTACAATTACTTACCTTCTACAATAGTCATAGGAATCATGAGGTAATGATTACACATTTCCCAGGGTGATTCTTTGCACATAATAGATGCTCATTAAATTTCAGTTTCTTCCTGCACCCCTTTCTACCCTGAGCGTATGCTTGGCTATCAATCCTTATGTATGTTAGCATGTTGTATTTATTTCTAACATGATATCCTTTCCATTGTTTATTATTCCTTTCTTAATAAGAAATTCAGTTCTATCTCATTGGAAAAAGGTAGTTTAATGTCATTGTAAGTGATAAATCAATGCAAGCGTACACGGAGAAAAACTTTTGCAAAGACCCTCATTCCTTCCTCCCATGAAGCAAGCAATGAAGAGGTCCATGTTAAAAGGTCTGAGTGCATGCCTGTTCAACTTTCTCCAGGCACATACAAATAACATTACACAGGTCTTGGATATTTGTTATTGTTTTTGTTTCTTTTTTACAACTTGCCTTTCTCAATTTTATGGAAGTCCTTATCAAACAATAGGTATTAATCCAGATATACATCTTTAAGTAATTTCATAAAATTTAACTCGATGTGTATGTCCCCTTTACTTTAATCATTATCTCTTTGATAAGCATTTAGTTTCTCATTTGTGGCAGTTTCCATTGCCTAAAGAAGAGCCAGTTCCCACCTTCTTCATTGTTAACATTACCCCAATTTGGTAGCTGGGTGAGCATCCTTAATCTAAGCAACGTAGCTCCCTTTTGCACCTTCAAAGGATGTTATGATTGGCCAAGGTTGGTAATAGCTGCTTTGTTCTCCTTTGCTGGTGACTGGTCCAGGACAGGAATGTGCTTAGATTCTCCAGTGAAACATGAGAAGAACTCTAGAGGCCACGTCCCTTCCCAGATAAAAAAAGCCACAAATACTGGTGAAAGAAACATCTTTGCCCTATCCCTTTCCTGTTACTAGGACTGTGTGATATGGGACTTGTGATCCTAAGGAAACAACCCATAAAATGTCAACAATTCCAAATAAGACATTAGTGAGCTACTCGATCAAGTGTGAGACCACCAACCTTGAAACTTCTTGTTGATTAAGCAATGAACATCCTTAAGATGTAAAATTCCATTAATTGAATCTGTAATCAAAAGCCTTCTAACTCACACACACACATAGTAGGAAGTTGGAATTGTCAATATTTTTATTGCTCAAGTGAACGTAAGACGCTTACATATGACAATGTGGTGAACACTGCCTACATGTCTATGTGATCACTGGCCTCTTCCATGAATGAAGCCCAGTTCTCCAGGATCATCCCATATATTGCTGGGTGTGGAGGACCTATAGTTCACAGAGTTGCAGTCTCACACAATCCGTTCACAGAGCTACACAGGCATGCCTCAAAGCGAACTTGGAAACTGACACTTGGTATAGTATACATGATGATGTTGATAAATTGGTTTTGGAAACCTATTAGTACATTAAATTACAATTTTAAAATATTAGTTCATTATGCCTTAAGACATATTTTTATTATTTTCCTTTTCTTTCTCATTAACCAGGTTTGAAGTCCATCTTTCTTGAAGATCTTGATGAAAGATGATAATGGACATGTGAGAGTTCAGGAATTCTTAAGTTTATTGGTTTTAGGAACAATCCTATGCCAAGTGCCCCTGGAGAAATGGTCACTGAATAATAAAGATGGTGAGTGATGTCTTTTTAATTGTTGTTTAATTTGTAGTTTCTTTTTCTCTGGATCTGGCCACAGAAACTTTCCAAGAATCAAATTTTAAATTATGATACAGCTTTGAGTTTACTTCTGTGAAGTTTATTTTTTCCCTCTAGCCATAATATTTTTATTCCCTTAGGGATAGAAGGGAATCTTTATCATACCCTTTGGTTTGAAGTGAACCTCCACAATGTATTGCACCTGCTGAAGCAACACATTTAGAGATGGAGTTGAAGTAAAACATCCATGTCCCCACAACCACGAGGCACTCACGGAGGGTGAGCTCTCGCAGGGCTCAATGTGAGTGGAGCTCCTTGGATCTCCCAAGCATTCCGAATTGCAGACAGGCATGGTTACAAGAATTTCCAGTGAGACTTGAAGCATCCTCTGTATACAGAATGGGGAAAAATAATGAAACATAAGTGAAAATAAAAGTCAGAGAAACAGACCTTGGCAACCACTGCCCTTTCTCTCTCTGTAAGTGGTAACGCCAAGCAAATGGCTTCCAGATTTGTGAAAGAAGAAAGCAGAAGAAAAACATTTGAAAAAACTTTGCAACTTTTGAAGAATAAGAGAGTATTTTCCTGAAAAGTTCTGTTTATAGGTTCAAAGGTCCCTAGCTACATTACTCCATTCATTCGTTTCTTCATTTGTCCTATTATTCAATTGTCATTCAGTTATCCTTCAATTGTCCTAGTATTTGTTTACTTCAAGCAAGCCTAGGGGGCAACTATACCATGAACTCTAAAAAAAATAAGGCAAAGTGTCTGTCTTCAACCTACTGTCAATGAAATTTTCATTTTCAAATCAAGTATTAACTGTAATAATCTTTACTGAGTATTTACTTTGGGCGGGATGCTTCGATATAGGCCAGGTATAAATATAAACAGGTGTAAACAGTCCTTTTACAATTCATTCAATAATTTACTCAACCAGTATCCAGGATATTTGGAGAAGTCGCTGGGCACCGTGTCCTGGTTTCTACCATTTGACCGCGTTAGGCGAGTCATGATTGCGGAGGAATTTCAAGTCCGGACGGTCTCTGCAGCGCCGCCCTGGCTTGGAAGCAAGGCATTCTTAAAAACTGAGAAGGAAGAAACCTCTCTGAAAGGGGAAACTCCTGAGTTTGTCCATTCACTATTTGTGGCGAGCACGCTTAAGAGGGTACAAGGGCCAGGCACAGAGTGCGCAAGTAGGCTGCGGCGCCGTCTGCTCTGCGCCTGCGCGCGCTGGCGGCCCGAGGGGCGCGGCCGGCGGGAGGACGCAGCAAGGGACAAAACTCAGAGCAGCAGCCACGCGCCGAGACCTCTCCCCTCGTGAGTGCGGTGGATTCTAGGTGGTCAACTAAGATTTATAATGTGGTAAGATTGTGGGGATAATAGAACTGGCTCAGCAAACTACAGCTGGTGGATCAGATCTAGGCCACCACCTGTTTTTGTTTTTCCTTATTGCAAAGTATTACAGGGGTATAAGTGTTTTTGGTTACATGGATCACTTTTATAATGCTCGATTCAGGGTTATAAATGTGCCTATCACCCGCATAGTGTTCACTATAGCGCTTAGGTAGGTTTCCACCCAACCCATTCTCCCCCCTCCCCTGCTTGATTTCCGTTGAGTTTTATTTGCCGCTGTGCACATGCGTGCTCGATTAGTTCCAATTTAATAGCGAGTACATGTGGTGTTTGTTTTTCTCTTCTTTAGATGCTTCACTTAGGTGAATGGTCTCCAATTCCACCCAAATTTTTGCAAAAGGCATTAAGGCATCCTTATTCCTGGCTGAATAGTATTCCATGGTATACATATACCAAATTTTGTTTATCTATTCATTAATTGATGGTCACTTATGTTGATTCCACATCTTTGCAATTGTGAATTGTGCTGCAATAAACATCCTAGCGCAGGTGTCTTTTGATAAAATGACTCCTTTTCCTTTGGATAAATACCCAGTAGTGGGATTGCTAAATCAAATGGTAGGTCTACTTTTAGTTCTTTGAGGTATCTCCATACTGTTTTCCATAGAGGTTGTACTAATTTGCAATACCCACAACAATGTAGAAGTGTTCCTCTCTCTGCATCCACACCAGCATCTACAGTCCTCAAGTTAAGAATAAGTTTTGCATTTTTAAATGGTTGAAAAAAATATCAAAATAATATTTGCATGACACAAAGCACATGATAGTCCAAATTTAGTGTCTATTAAGTGTCACTGGAATATAGCTATGTTCTTTTGTGTATGTGTTAACCTGTGGCTGATTTTGCATTAAAATGCAGAGCTTGGTAGTTGCAACTGAGACTGCTTGCAAAGCCTGAAATGCTATCTGGTCCTTTATAGAGAACATTTATCCAACTCTGATGGAGGATAACCCTAACTAGCTAGTACAGTCTTTTAGTGTCAGAGTGACCGTCCAGACTGGTGTAGAGATTCGGGGAGCCACCTCTCCAGGCTTGCATTGTGCCTAGACCCAGTGTCCCCGAACATCCCATTCACGGCTCGAGCCGTGACTCTTCCTTGGTGGTCTCCTGCTCTGTTCTTCACTCAAATGAAAAGCGAGGCTACCTTGGTCCTCTGTGGATGACTTTCACTATTCCAAAGAAAAGGTAAATTCTTACCATTCTGCTTAAAGTGTTTGATCACAGCAGTGCTTTAGAATCAATGCATTACAAATTAAAGGAAAGAAGTATGACTTTGTGTCCCACTGTGCTTATATAAGCTGAGTCACAGAAGTGCCCAGGTGAGGATGGATAAACAAAATTGCACCATTCTCTTCCAGAACCACTATGGCTATTCAGACTTCATGTCCTGTTTCTGAATTCATCTTCTCACCAAAAACTCTTTCCTCTAGGATGTGAACTCTCCCTCAGGTCAGCCCTTCTGTGCACGTGTTCTACTGTGAGTCTGTCTCCTGCCCATTTTACTCACGTGCTGGTGGCTGGCACTATGTACACAAATTGGGCTGTTTCCCCAGGAAATTCCTGACTCTCCCAGTCACTCATCAAACAAACACAAATACAGAGAAGGTGAAGTCTCCTGAATTCACCCCCTAATAATGTAGGTAACTTTGCTTCTCAGAGTTTGAAACTTAAAAAATATGTATTTCTTTTAAAAAATAGAAATAAAAAAGTACTCAAAAATAGGAGAAAATTAAGAGTGTGGTTTTCCCAGGAAAGAAAAATGCAACCAGGTTCATAACAATGTTTCCTCTAATAAAGGTCGAGGTGACTTACAGCCAGTCTGACTCTTTCAGTAGGAGTTTATATTTGAAAAGACAGTTGATAATTATAACCTTTGCTCAGAGACACGATTGTGCTCAGCAAATTTTAGCCAAGCACTGACTAAAGTAACATGGCTTGACATCAATAATAAATTTCACAAATTGCTGCCACCTTCATCCTTCTTATTTTGAATTGGATGTCATCCTGTTTGATAGGTATGGATGAATGGCATGAGATGACGGATGGTGTTGAGGGCTGTCCACGAGGAGCGTCTGCTAAGGCTGCTTCCACTCTGCAGGTTGGGCCTTGCACACTGTCTCTTCCTATTGCTTCAAAAGCATGTGGCAAAGTCAACTTTGATTTCATTACGCTACCCATTTGTTCTTGTTTGGATTCCGTATATTCCAGAATGAATATTTACTTCCATTCTGGCGTTTCTACTCTCCCTCTCATTACCCACTATTGCATTTCAAATCAACATGAAGTGTTTACTGTTTGAAGCAGTGGTCTCCTAAGAATGTATCACTGTGAGGGAAAATGCTCTTAGAGTAGCTGGAACCATACCGTGGCTTTGCTGCACTGTCAGACCCGAGGGAAAGGGATTTTAAAAACATTTGTCACTTTTGACCAGTGCTGTACAGGAGAAGGGGAAAGCAGGAGGGTGCCCTGCACCTCAGTCCTGCTGGTGGAGTCAGCTTGTGAAAAGTTTCCTGGGTCATTCTACCTCAAGAAACGAGGATTTGGGGGAACCCTGGAGATCCCTCAGCAGCCAGGACTGTGCCAGATACCAGTGGGGGCTTTACAGACCTCGTCTCTTTCCACATCTAATCCACGTGGTAAGGTGGGTGCTGATATCCACGTCCTATTCTCGCCTGACGTTCAGATAGGCAGGTGCCTGCCCAGGGTCCTACGGCTTGTAGAAACCTGAGGCAAGGCTTGGTCTGACTCCAGGGTCAATGTATTTCCCCCAGGCAGCCGCTAAGTCTTTCTTTGCTGAAGCTGAGGTGAGCAGTCGGTGGCTAGGCCCTCTGCAGGCTCATCCCTCCCGGCACTGACTTTACCCCACCCCAACCCTGGCATGGAAGGGCCAAAGCTCTGTGGGCCTCCCAAGGTACGAGAGCAGCACAAGTCTTATCCCAGCTGCCCTTTCCTGGCACCTTTTATGAGGTCCACATCTCGGTGGCGCCTGAGCCCCATCGTGCCTGACCTCTGTTGGCAACTTACCTACCTCATTGCCCCAGTCTCAGATTTCACGTTAGGTTCAAATCCACCCTCCTGTAGAAATGCGGTAAACGTGATGTTTCCCTATTTACCTGATGATAAAACCAAAGCTTAGAAAAATTGTTCAGTTTATCCTGGATAAATCCATCCCTCTTCATTATCAAATCAGAACCCTTCCACCACTCAGGAAAGTTCCCTAACTGGCTAAATCGTCAGTGATGGGAACAGTGTCTCTGCCAGGAGGTGATGCAGAAATGAGTTTATAGAAGGAAGGACGGGGCCCCCTTCCCGTCTGTGCCCGCTGAGCACTTGCCATACCTGCCCTGGAACAGGGCACCCTAGAGATTATGACCTGGTCCCTGCTCTCTAGGAATGCAGATGAGAAGAAGAAAATCACTCCATGGGGTGCTGTGAAATTTAAATACGGAAACGTATATTAAATTCCTGGGGCAGCCTATGGCACGTTGCCAGCATTTTAAATAGTCTTCAGGCTCCAGTGCCTCTTGGGGACGCACACAAGTGAGCCTTCTCTATCTGTGGTCTACGTGGCGCCTCCTTGTGGGGTCACGGTCATCGATCCTTTGTTTGGGAACTGCTGGTCACTCCTTCACTGTCCTCCCCCACAGGAGGACGCCTCTGCCCCCAGGTCCTCTGTTCACAGCTGGCTCTTTGAACCTCACGAACTCATCTCTATCAGAGCCCCATCCAGAAACAGTGGGACTCTCAAATCAGGATTATTAAAGAGATTTAGTTATAAAGGAGCAACTTACAAAGTGGTTTTTACTCAAAATAAACTACTGAAAAGGGCGTGGCCTCAAGGATGACTTGCTCGCACCTCTCCGGTGATGACTCCATGCAGGGACAGAGGCAGCTGTGGTCCAGGACCTGCTTCCATGTTCCCCGCCCGCAGTGCGGCCTCCTGGGTCCCAGAGACCAGCCCCTCATGGGCCAGCTGTGATCTCACCCCACCCTCCGTTCCCTTTCTTAGATTGCTGTGCTTTCTTTACTAGCCGCTGTAATGAAAGTCCTGATAACTGGGTGTAGTGCAAAGCCACAACTGATTGTTTCCCCTGGGGCATTTGCCTTTCGTCAGGGGACTTCACAGATGTCTGTGACAAGTCTGGCCCTGCAGAAAGTCATGGCTCAGGGCAGGGGATCAGAGCATGCTTCTTGCTCCTGAACTTCCACTGCTCTAGAGCCCTCCTTACTGTCTCTATCCCCGCTCAACCATAATTAGCTATTTTGTCTTTGGGTAAAGCATCACCTTGGCATTTCTGTTCCTTCTAATTGGACTATACTCTTCAAAATTATATGTTTAGAACATTATAAAAATACCTCCTGGGAACATTTACCAATTCACTTATTTGCATTTTCTTCGAGTCTGGTAGGGGAGAGGAGACTCGATGGGCCTGGATTCTCTGGGTAATGAGCAGAGAGGGTTTGAGACCACTGAGGCCCACTGTGATTTGGGTTCATTCGTTCACCCAGTGCAAGTTTATGCAGCGACTAGTCCCCTTCACACCTGGGCCTTGCAATCGGGAACGACACGGAGAGAGACACCCACAGGGAGTCCATGCTATCGACGGGGAAGACAGAAAACAAACGCGGACACAAATCCATAAGTGAGGTACTTTCACACAGTGAAAAAGTCCTGAAGGAGCAGAGCCCGGCGGCGGGTGAGCAGCAGCGCAGGCCCTGTGGGTGCGTGAGGAAGGTCTCCGTGGGAAAAGGACGTGTGGACTGAGGCCGATGGTGACAAGGAGCCCAGACGTGCAGATGCGGCAGAGGGCACAGCAAGGACAGAGGCCGGGGGGAAGAAAGCTCTTTGCAAATCCAGAAAAGGAGGAGGTGTGGCTTCTGCGAGGTGACCAGAATGAAGTGGGGCCAAAGGGAGCAGAGGCCAACACATTCAGAAAAACCGGCCAGTAACAACGACACAAAGACCTTTTCCTAATTCTTCACGACCACTTGGTGTGGGGACCGCGCTCCCCATCCGTCTGCTCCCACTGCCCCCTCTGCACACGCTCAGAAAGCCACCCTGAGCCGGGACACACCGAAACAAGGAGAGGGTCTGCACCTGCCGCCCTGGGGTTGCGTCTCCCTCCCCGGCGGCTCCACACACAGCACATCATCCAGCCTCACTGGAGAACTGACGTCTCCTCAACCTGCTCTCAGCTGGGGTTCTCTGTGGCCTTGCCTGTGGTTTCCTAGGTATAAAATCATTTCTTCTCTACTGCACACACAATATTCCACTCATCCCTTGGATGAAATGCCAGTTCTCTTGTGAAATTTGCCCTAATCTTCAGAATTAGATTCCATTTCTGTCTCCACCTTGTAGCTTCGTGTTTCCTCTATTAGTATCACTGTTCTTATTTTTTTTCCTCCGTGTTCTCACAGCTAGGTGCCTTTATCTTTGTTCCATCATAATTATGAATCTAGAAGTCCTGAGACTTCATAGGGCCAAAATCCTTTTCCCTATTTCCTCTAAAAAGCCTATCATCCCAAGAGGGCTGGATCCATAATGCCCGCCTTTGCACCAGCCAGAGAACCTGACGACTGTCCTGCAACGGCTGATCCGCCCCTTCCTCCTCCGCTCACCTGGGAGCCGAACTCGGGGCCTGTGCTTCCTTCACATTTACATGCCCAAGGCCCAACTAATTCCTCACAACAGGCAAATGCTCGATAAATGAATAGAGGTTAGGCATTTAATAAAACTGTATTGGTTGAATTTAATTTGGAAATTCATTTCAAGTCAAGAGGCATTTTTGAATACCCAGTTTATACAAAAGAACTTTAGTAGGTACTAAAAGCCAAACGTAATTTATTATTTTGCTCTCACTTTCTGGAATAGGTGATTATGATATCTCTTCCCCCAAAAGTCTTAGAAATAAAAAGATCATTAAGGTTTGATCCCCACCCCAGAAAATGAGATTCAGGCTGAATATAGAGAAGTCTTGCCTGATCTCATGTTTATGCCAACATTTAAAAAAAAAAAATCAGCAATGCTACAATATTACATATGATTATTACATTTTTTCTGAACACTTGCTCAAAACCTTATTGATAAAATGCATTGTCCACATTGGTATTATTATGAACTGAATGATAATTCATATTTTTGTTCAATTAAGTTATTTTACAGATAAATCATGTTAAAATATTATTATTTAGGACATCAATAAATTATTGGTTGATTTAATCACATAAAAATGCAATTATTCCAGGTTTATGATGAAAGGTCTGCTGGTGATTGGCTAAACCTAGAAATAATTTTGAGCTAGTAATGAAATATCAGAGTTGGGAGATGTAGCTAAGTGTTGAATGCAGCTAAGTGTCATTATGACACTTCACAGTGGCAGCCCTGATGAATCTGCTCAGGGGTATCAACACTGTGGCAGGTGGAAGTGGGTGCATATGTATCTATGTATCGCTACCATGAAATATGAGCAGAGAGTTCGATGTATATCTTAGTTTGCCTCAACATTATTCTTTATACAATATACACTATTATCCTGCCTGTGCCATCCTATCTTAAATCATTGGAAATGGTTATTTCTGATGCTTTGCTAAAGGACAGAATATGTGTTTGCTTTCCGATCTCATTTGTCCTCAAGGAGTTCCACATTTATGCTATTGGCCACCTTATGCTTCTGAACTCCTTCATGCAAGAAGAAGGAGAGGCCCAGTTGGAATTCCAGACAAGGGCAGTGGACACGGAGTGCAGCAAGGGATGCCACTTCATCAGCTGATGGCACTGCCAGTAGCAAGCATGGTCTCTCCTTCCTTCCTCCTGCATTTTCCCTTGCAAGATTAGTTATAGATGGGTACCTGTGAACCTGTCTATTCTTTAAAACATCCAGCTCATAATGTATAATAAAAATATGTTTATGTTTTCCTTTCATAAGATTAAACTGTTTTCTTCACCTTTCTTTATAGAAAACACAGTTCAGACTCAATGCAAAAGGCTTCTCCAATTCCTCTCATAGCTCAAAAAAGCCATATTGAAAACACTGATCCATTTATAATACAATATACTTTATATAATGTGATATGAATCATATTTTTGTACCAAGTAGAAAGATATTTGACAGTTTGAGATGGATTCCTTAAAGCTGATGCTCAGAAAATTTCTGTAAAAAGAAATATGTTTCCTTAATCACTTCTCTTATAGCTGGGATGTGCTTGCGCAGTAAAAATGGTAGAGTTGACAAAACTGAAATCTAGCTGGGAGTGGAGTGGGAGCTTGCTTTTGGCATGGGGGGTATTATGGTAATGAGGGATTTTATTGCATTTTTCGTGCTTTGTGAATCCTTCTTCTCTATCATCTTTTCCCCATGAAATTTGCAAATGAAATTCCATTTCCCTCTCCTGCCACCTCTGTGCACAACTCCATATTTATATTCACAACTCCCAGAACTTTACCTACCTGGAGAAGTAATCACTAAAAACAAATCTCTCTAATAAAAGCATACCTTATACTTCAGTCTCTTTTTTGTTTGTTTTTGTTTTCACAACAGGTTAGAAGTTTGGTTTATCAAATAACTAAAGTTATATTTTTCTATACAGGAACATGGCCCCAGATTTGGGAACACAAGAGGCCATATTACCTCTTAGTCAGAGCTGGAGGAGGGGACCATGTAGCTGGATTTTAGCACAATATCTATCCCTGAGTCTCTGTGTGACCTTGAGTAAGTCACTACAGATTTCTGCACCAGTGTCTTTAAATCTTAAATGAAAGGCTTGTGTTAGATACACAACATTCTTTCCATGCATAAAACTGTAGATTCAAAAGTGAATGCTGAAGCTGGGAAAACAATTTAAGAATTCTGCTAACCTGATCAAAGTATCACCAAAAAACCTATGATATCAGACTGCCAGCAATGTCTATTTTGAAAATATCCCAGTGGAACAGGAGGACATTAATAGGCCTTGGGAGTATAACATTGTTAGGATGAGAAATCTTTCACAGAGCAGCTGAGGTAAAGAGGCACTTTTGCAGAACACATTATCATTTAAATTATTTTCCATTCCTGTATCAAAATCACCCATTAAAAAAAAGTCCGAACAAATCAAAAATTGAGCAAAAGGGGGTAATTGTGAGAATGGTTCCTGATATTTCCTTTTACTTGCACATGTGTATGCATGCTCTAAGCTTATGATTGAATAGCATGTGTATGAGTGCGCTAAGCCTATGATTGAATGCAGATTGCTTTCTTAAAAATTTTGTAATGGCTCGAATATCTTTGTAAAACAGCAACAGCAAACTCCCAAATTTTCTCAGGTGCTTCCCCTACTTAAAAAACACATATTTTCAAACTCCACTTTTATTACCAGGTAGCTGTTCATGCTAAATATTGTAAAACATATTCTACACATTTACATTTGTTTCACTGCTGATATTTATCAGTTAAATTTCAAGATATATCTCAAACCAACCAGCCTCCTACCTATTTTTTCTCCTAGAAAGTCAACAAGCATACATCATTTGGATCAAGGGTCTGGCCAAATTTAGACAAGGACTTAACAGTGAGAATGACTTGGATGAATGGTTACTCCTATTGTCTTCTCATTTTTCTATGTTAAAGTTGTCACTGGGACTATCATCATTCTATAGCAATCACTGATTTTAAAATTGGTATGCTATATCTACTTTCCAAGCCTGCGATGCTTAAAGTCATCCTGAGCTCCAGTCATCATTCCTTTAATCCTGATGATTGATTTCTTTAAATCCCAGATTAGCATGAATTAGGGATCAGAATGATAACAGTAAAATTATAGATGATGCATCATTGATTTAAAGAGGCAATAGAAAATTATAATTTATTTGAACTTTTGTGTTTCTATCTGTGGAATTTGAAGAGGAATAGCTAAAAGGTAGATCAGATAAAACAGGTCCTGTATTTATAAAAAATAAATAATAAAATATATAACTCTTACAGATTTCTCCACTATTATGAGAAAGGGGAAGCTTAGAGACAAAGGGTAAAAAATCATAAATTGAGAAGCGCTTGATGACACAGGTTAAAGGAAGAGCCACAAGATCTTGCTGAGGGAAAATTCAGTGTTTAGAAGGATTGTGGAAGCCAGTATGAGGCTAATGTCAGATTGCAGATGAGCACAGCATTCTTGGAGAAGGCATGGGTGCCCAAGTCACCCAATAAACCACTGAGTGTCAACAAATATCCCCGCCAGGCAGGGCGCGGTGGCTCATGCCTGTAATGCTAGCACTCTGGGAGGCTGAGACGGGAGGATTGCTTGAGTTCAGGAGTTTGAGACCAGCCTGACAAGAGCGAGACCCTGTCTCTACTATAAATAGAAAGAAATTAGCCAAACAACTAAAAATAGAAAAAAAAATTAGCCGGGCATGGTGGCGCGTGCCTGTAGTCCCAGCTACTTGGGAGGCTGAGGCAGGAGGATCGCTTGAGCCCAGGAGTTTGAGGTTGCTGTGAGCTAGGGTGACTCCAGGGCACTCTAGCCGGGGGAACACAGTGAGACTGTCTAAAAAAAAAAAAAAAAAAATCCCGCCAACTTTCACTGAATTGGTCTTTTTTTACATTAATCTATTGGTGTTATTAAGTTTTATTCAGTAAAAAGACTGAAATAAACATTAAAAATAAACATACAAATGTTACATCTAGCTGTCTAATGAATGTATTTTCTTGAATATGTGTTATAATTAATCTGTGTCCCAGTTTATTGTCCAGAGATATAAGGTCACAAATCTTTGCCTTTTAAATTAAATGTCATCGACACCTACATCCACCCTCTGCAAGAGTGCCTTTCTTCCCTCCTTGACATCTTCACCGCTGCATAAAAGGACTCAGCCCGGGTCCGCGCTCCTCAGAAGGGGAAAAGATCACCGTGCTCCCCGACGGCTGAGCTGGTCCAGCTGCAGTTGGTCTCTCTGCCACAAGGTGCCAGTAGTGAGCCACAAGCCATCATTTCTGGTGGCCCTGGTACCATGTCAGTCCACCGTTGCAAATGTAACTGCTGCGACCTGAGCACTCCCTACAGGAGCCCTCCAAGACCTGTCAACCTTCTGTTACTCTGACTGAAGAAAACTGCTGTTCAGGGGAAGAACAGCTACACCTTGCAGAAAGAGAATATTTCTTCCAAGAGTGCTTCCATCTAACCAAATTCCTGGGGGTGGGGGGAAGGCGAGGGGCAGTAACGCTAAATTGATTAATTAATAACAATAATTATTATCGTAGCTTATTATTATATAAAGTTCACTATGTGCTAAAGAGCATTTACTACAATTTACATATAGTCATTTCACTCCCACAGCTCTGAGTCAGGACACTGAGGGCCGAGGAGGGCAGCCTGCCTGCAGCCGCACCCCTTGCACGCACCATGGCCGAATCAAGCCCACACGACCGGCGTTAGGCATTAGGGCCGGACGTTTACTGCACAGCGCAGTTCTCTCACCTGGTGTGGACGCCTTTCCCCCAGGGCTGGGTGCTGGCTGGCCGGGTATGGGGGGTCCTGCTCTCAGATCTCCTGACTTGGCCTCAACGCGGAGGAGTGCCCCCTCACTCTCAGGCCGGCGTCTGGGGTTGCTCTCTTGCCAGGTACCGGAAAAGGCTTATGTTTTTCCATTCCCTTGCAGGTAAGCAGGCTCACATGACTGGTTCTCGCTGGTGTGGAAGTGACTTTTGTTAGTTCAGGCCAAATCATTTGCAAGTGGGGATCCTCTAGCCCTCTCTTCCCTGAAAAGGCCCTTGAGGTGGTTGTGACTTCTGGGCGTGCAAAACCTGGTGAGACCTCCTCCGCCAGGGAGCCTGAGTGACTGTGAGGGCCTGAGCCCCACTCCACACTGAATCAGGAGGGACAAGAGAAGTGAATCCTTATCGTGCTGAGGGCTTTTGATTTGTTTCTGGCTTAGCCTACCTTAATTCATGCAGGTAGCTCCCTGTGCATAGACCAGTCACCTGTGGGAACGCCCGGTTTGCTCTCAGTGACTCCCTGCAGTAAAGCTGGGATGCCAGGTCCCTGGCCAACTCAGAAAGAAAGGCAAAAGGCACATCACAATCAAAAACAGGTGGGGACATGAGGAAGCAGGGGTTTGGAAAGGCTAGGCTTGAAGAAACTAAGTAAATGGAAAGGCTGTCCTTTGACAAAGGTGGCCAGACAGCTACCGTGTTTCCCCGAAAATAAGACAGGGTCTTATATTTATTTTTCTTCAAGAAGACACCCTAAGGCTTATTTTCAGGGGATGTGTTATTTTACTCTCAAAGCCTCAGCTTGCAGCACGCACAGGATGGCCGGGACCTGACAGGGGGAGCCGACCTTGTTGGTGGGGCTACCCGAACCTTTCCGGTCTCCTCTGAGATAGTAGCTGTCACGATGGGGCAGATGAGAAGGGCTGCTCGTCTTCTTTACTGCTCCACGAAGAAATGCATGAGTTGTGCAGATGCGCTGCGTAGCCACGCCCATCGCTAGGTCTTATTTTCGGGGTAGGGCTTATATTGCACAAATGCTTAGAAATCCTGCTAGGGCTTATTTTATGGGTAGGTCTTATTTTGGGGGAAACACGGTAATACAGTGCTCAGAAACCAGAGCTGAAATAGGACCGGACTGAAGCCAGGTTGCATGTCTGAGGCCTTTGATCTGGCGAGTGGGCCGTGGCACCTGGGAGTCTCCTGACCACGAGATAGCCCTCTAATCTTCCTTACACTTGAGAAGGTGATGCCAGGATGCCTACTTATGAATGGTCAACTCAGACAGCAGATACACTCCAGTCATGGCCCAGAGAGCAGGGCTTTCTCTGCACATTGAGCAGGTGTGGCATGAGGTCAGCCCCTTCCGCAGTGTGCTCAGATCCAGGGGTTTGCTCTTCATTTTAAAATCACTTGTTAGATTCATTAAGATGGGGGAAATTACACAAAAAAGATGGAATCATACATACATTTCTCTGCTTTTTAAGAAAATATCATAATCTGTAAGACCTTACATGTTGGAAAAATTGCAACAGTTTAACAGTATTTCATTATATTTACATACCATAATTTCAGAAGCCTATTGATTCACAACTTAATAGTTTCTAGTTGTTTGCTGCTATACACAATGCTATAAGGAATACCTCTTACATATTACATTGGTAATATTGTGCAAGATAAATTGAAAAAAATGCACTCCTAGCAATAAGATTTCTCAGTCAAAATTTATGTGCATTTTTATTTTAATAGGCATTGCCAAATTCTCCTCCGGAAATTTTGCACCAACTTACACTCCCATCAACTGTTATGAGAGGCTCTGTCTCCCCCAACACTTGCTGGTGCTGGGAATCATTAAGTGTTTTCACTTTTATTTTTCCGATAAGAAAAAAATGCTATTTCATTGTTGTTATGATTTGCATTCCTTTGGAGGCAGCTGATGCAGAACATCTTTTCATATGCTTATTGGTTATTGTTCTGAAAATGGTAAAGTGCCCGTTTACATCTTTTAATCATTTTTTATCTTGGGTTGTTCATATTTTTTTCTTATGGCTTTACATGTTATTTTAAGTTAAGGAAATTAGCCTTTTATCCACCATTATGCTGTGATTACAATTTCCCATTTTGCTATTTGTCATTAGTCTTTGAATTTGTTTATATTGTTTTGTGCCATTCAAAATATTTGACAGCTAACATAGTATTACCTGTCAGACCATCTAGGTTTGAGTTATAACTATTTTACTAGCACTATGACCTTTGATAATTTATTTAATTTATTTATGCCTCAATTTTCTCATCTTTAGAATGGGTATAGTATGAGCAACAACCATAGAGTTGATGCAGATACAGTTTTATACATATAAAACTGTAGTGTAGTGTAAAACTTATGTTATCAAAACTGCAAGGGGATTTTGGTCTAAGTCCTGTAGCTCACTGCACAAAGATCCAATTACTGAGACAACTAGGATTGCCAAGGAAGACATTTTTAATAGAAACATATCTTGTTGGGAGAGCAGGAGAACCTCCCTCAAATCCCTCTCCCCCACTAACAGAGATCATGGGCTTTTTAAAAAGAGACCACTTTCCTTGGGGCAGGTCCAGGGGGCTGGTGAGTGTGGGCATCAGGAAGTCTGCCCCGGGGCTTTCAGAATCTCAACTCCTTTGTCTTACAGAAAACCAATCATTTCTGGAAAACAACTCAAAAGGTCAAATAGTTTGTTAAGGGAGAACATTATAAAACCATACAGTGGTCATTGAAATTTGCTCATGGAGCCAGTTAAGTTTATAGTAGTTGTTGTCTGTTAGCTCCTATTTTATTTTTCCATGGTCAACTTTGTCAATGATTTCCTTTATGGATTTCAGGTTTTAAATGCTGCTTGGAAATCAGAGAATTTTTAAGACATAAATTCTAAGTTTGTCTGAAAAAGCAAGTAGTAAGAAAAAAATAACTATTCTGAGATATATTTAATTCAGGATTTTATCCAAGGCTAATTGTTTAAAAGCCTGAATACATGTCTGGGTCTGGGCTCTTTGATGTCCCAGCAACTTGGAGTGTTTCAGACTTTACACACGCAGTAAAGAAAGTGCAAAATTATTCAGAAGTCTCGGTTATAGAGATTTATGTGTTGAGACTTACATTCACTACATTGGGCCTGAAATTTATAAGGGACCTTCTTGCCCATGAGGTTCTTCTCATGATTGGCCCCAAATAATAGGTGTAAAGGGACTAGCCTATCTTCAATAGGACTTTGTTATCTTTCCTTTTAAAGGAACGAGCACTTCCCTGGTGACGTCCTTTCTCTTTCCTGTGTATCCCGTCTTGAATGGGGAAGCTGCACTGTGCCCTTGGGGTGCTTGACATAAGGCACAGTGAAGGACACACATTTTGTACCTGTATTAAGAGCTCTTGGAAAAGCAACACCTGACATGTAGACACAGTGCGGATCTGTTTGGCAGGGAAATGCCCCAGTGTCCCGAGGGGACCAATATCTCAAGAAGAGTAGAATTTGGCTAGTTCGCCAGTGGACCTGACTCCACCTGCTGGCTTAACTGAGGTTGTTAAAGCTCTTCCTATGCAAATGATGACTGGGTTCATGCAAAGGGCAAACCTGAACGTACTGCCAGGGGGGCTGCACAGGGCCTGATTTTTGAATTCTGTGAAAGTCCCACAGGGAAAGCACAGAGCCCTCCACTCTGCCTCCTTTACCCTGAGTGTTTCTCTCAGTAGCACAGACTTGAAAGTGAAGATAGAAATGGACTCATTTCTGGTTCCATCATTTAATCTTAAGGGTGCTGATAGGAAACATCCAACATTATTAATACGATTAAATGACAGAGGTAACGTATGTCAATGACATGGACTGTTGACTACTTACTAGTTTTGTATTACTGTTGTCATCGTTAATCACTCTCTGCAACATCAAAAAAAAAAAAAAGAGCACATTGTAGATGCAAAAGAGGGAGGGAGGTCTCTACCCTCAGAGCATATTTAAAAAATTATTTTAGAAATGGTGGTTCAAGGTCACTGTAGTCCTACAGGGATTCCATATGCCATTGTTCTGGTTCAGGGCATCTCAGGGTTCTCCCAAAGGGAGGGAGAGAGCAGTGAGGGTTGACTAGAGCTTTGTCTGAATCCTCATCTGACCTAACCCTCTGCTACCAACCCACCCTCCCCTACAACAGCAGGTCACACCTTGGTTCACCTTGTGCCCTGAAACTATTTTCATTCTTTCAAATAGTACATTTAGTTGGTACTCCTTGGGAGATTTTATAGTGGTATAGCAAAAGAATACAAAAATGGAGAGAGCTATTCCTGCCATCAAATCCCAGCACTTTTGGTTTTTGATTTAGCAAATATGTACTGGATATGTATCATGTGCATGGCTCTGTGCTAAGCTCTGCCACTTGCTGACTTTGTGATGCTGAGCCAATTAAAGCCTTTACCTGTACATAGAATTATAACAGTTACATTAAATGAGATCATGTGTTAGAAAGCCTCTCATGGTGCCTGGAAGAGAGTATGTCAAGCATACTCAAGAATGTCAAGCAGATGTCATTGACACCATGTACAATGAAGCATATAATGATATATTTGAAAGTCCTGTTAACTTAAAGAGAGTCACACTCGATTGAATCAACTGAGGTTTATTAAGCCAAGATCTGAGGATGTGCGTGGGAAAAACACAGCCCACAAAAGCATCCATTGTGGACTGGGCTCTCTGCAGAAGGGTTTGAGAAATTTCCATCTGAAGGACAAGGGTATACAGTGAGAAAAACAACACAATGGGAGAAGGGTAAGCAGTGAGGCAAATGTTTGCATCCTTGTGAAGTTCTACTCAGTCAATCTACACAAGATAGGAAGAACATTCAAAAAGGGGTAGAGGAAATAGTCAATGTTGTGATCTTCTCAGGGTGGGTAGAAGAATGATTGATCTTATCTCTTCCTTGGTTTGCATCTGTGAGATAAATTTATAATCCACATTCAAGAGTTTATTTAGGCTACAGTCATAAGGTTGTAATTGACATGTAACAGTTTTCTAGGAGCTATATATCTTGAAGGTTTTTTTAAGGCTGAAGGTAATCAGAAATATTTTACCCCAAAATACATCCATCTGTTGTATATGGAGATGACCGCGGGCAAACAGGAATAATACCGCAAGGCTGTTTTGCCTGGCGGGCGTGTGGGGTGGGGTGGGGTGGGGCGGGTGGTGGGGTTGAAGGAGAAATTTACATCTGTAGAGAGAGAAACTCTGCAAAATGCATCCAGGCCCTTCCTATTCAGTCTGGGGAAGATTTGCTAAGAGTCTGACACCCTAAAAGGTCTGAGTAAAAGCATTTATCATCTATTCTCCCCAGGGAGATTATCCTGAGGCTTATCTACAAACAAGACCACCTTGCCAACCAGAATTCCTTTCTCTCCCCCACACTCTGTCTACCAAAAAAACTTCTGCTTCATCATTATCCAAACCCTCCATTTCTTAAAAGAAAGCCTCTGCAGCTCACTGGAGAGGGATGACTGTGCTTGTGTGATTCAGTTCCCATGCTTGGTTCTCTCTTTTGACATAATGGGTTTTTGCAGGTACTGAGACTTTTATTTTTTCTTTACAATACTTAGTGCTGTGTTGGCCTGTGGTACGTGCTGTTTATGGATCTGCTGAATATTAGTAGTTTGTAACCTCTACATGGTGGGGCCTTCAAAGATGTCATAAGCCTTATACAAAAAGAAATCTCCATTTTACCATGGTGAGGACTTAAACGTTCCAGCAACTTGTTATTCTCCATTTACTACCATTCACTCTTAAATATCACAGCCTTGAGGGGATGCATAAGAGAAGGGATCGGTAAGCATATTGGAAAAATGAAATTCTCTGGGGGAAGAACAAATGGAAAAAGCGTATTAATTTTTTAAATGACCCTTCCAAGCAGTTATTGTATACCTGATTCTCATAAAACCTCCTGGGTAGTATATCCATTTTCCAAAAGAAAAAGTGAAGCTTGGATAGGTTGTATACATCGCCCAACATTACCCAGCTAATAAAGGGCACTGCTGGCATTTGAAATCAGGTCTGTTAATTTAAAACCCAACAAGGAGGGAAAACCATATTGTCAGGGTGAGAGAAGCTGGTTATGAGTGGGGAAAATGGATGTCTCTGCCTTTAGAGTGTGGTGCTATAAAGCGGTTTATTTATAGTAGAATCAGGGTTTCCTACAAGTGTGTCATGCACAAAAATAGTTGATGATAAAAAAAAGTCAATGACAAAAAGTAAGCATAGAGGATATTGGACAAAGGAAAGGAGAGTAAAAAGAAGACAGCGAGTGAAGGACGAAGAGACTGGGGGTGAGGAGGTTGATGATAACTTGGCCACAGAGGGTCACTGAATATAAGAAGCCTAGTGGGAAGCCACTCTTCCCAGCACAAACCAATGTTAGGAGAAGCTGTTACGATGCTATATTTGCCTGGAAGCCACTGTGGTGTACAAGACACTGAGCTGGATTCTCAAAGATTTGCTGGAGGATTGGGGCAGGCTGAGCAGGGCTTCCAAGGTGCTGCTGGTGAATGGGGATGGAAGACCAGGCAAGAGTTGCAGATCCTCACCTGCAGAGAGGTTGCAGGAGACCATGGCTGCACTTCACCCTGAAGGCTCTGCAGGGAACGGAGGCCAGGAGGAGGACTAAGGCAGATTTGACATGCAAAATTTCAGGCATTGGAAAGCATGTCCATACAACACCTGGACATAAATGTTTATAGCAGCTTTAATCATGATCTCCTGATACTGGATGCAACTAAGGCATCCTTCCATAGGTCAATGAATAAAAAAATTGTGGTACATCACAAAATGAATTATTTTTAGTGGTAAAAATAAATAAGCCATAAAAAGACATAGATGAATCTTAAATGCATATCATAACTGAAAAAAGAAAGTATGAAAAAGCTACATATAGTGCAATGCCAGTAACGCGATATTCTGGAAGAGAAAAACCTAATAGCGGTGGGATAACCAAAATGTTAGTGGTTGCCAAGAGCTCAATGGGGAAAGGAAGGGGTGATTAGGGAGAGCACAGTGAAATTTTTAGGGAGGTGAAACAACTCTGCGTGATAGTCTAATAGTGGATACATGACACTATGCATTTGTCAAAACTTACAGAACTTCATAGCAATAAAGTGAACCTCAATGTACACAACCTTTTAAAAGCATTTAGGAGGTAGGGGAATCCCGAGATAGAATGTAGGATGAGACAAACAATCTAGCTATATTACGAATGTATGAAATCAGCTCACTGAATGGAGGAAAAAAGTGCTTTCCTACATAACTTTGGAAATGAGTAGAGTCTGTAAGTCTAAAGGCAAAAAAGAATGGCACACAAGTATTACACTTTAATAAAGTTATTTGCCATGGGGGCACAGGTTAATAATTATGATCCTGATATACATGTGCATTGGAATTGAACAAGAACACACCTAGTGTTCAATTCTTACTTTTTTCTTTTTTTCTTTCTTTTTTCTTTTATTTATTTTATTTTTGTTTGTTTGTTTTGTTTAAATAGACTTTATTGTTACAAGGGGGACCCCACTGAGCAGGGTGAATATATGGTGTACCAGGTTGTCAAACGGAGGTACCCAGAGGTGACGATTGCAGAAAAGGTCATTGGAATTGAACAGCGTGATCCAGAGGAAGCCGGCCACTCACCAGGAGCAGGATACTCACCAGGATGGGCCGGCAAGCGGTCAGTCACAGCGAGGGAGAGGACACCCCCTTCACTCCCGCTTCCCGTGGGTCTCCACTGTGACAGGACCCAGCCCTCCTGCAGGAGGAAACACAGGAAGCAGGAGGTGAGCCCAATGGCGACTTCTGTGGTCCCAAGCTGCTCCCGCTGCGGCTTCGAATGGGTCTGGGCGCGGCACTGGAGCCACAGGCGGACCGAGTAGACCACAGACAGACAGCGGCCAGGCCCCAGGCCAGGAAGTCAAAACGGCAGTTCAGAAGTCCGCAGCTCTCACTTTCTAATTTTCCACAATAAAAGGAGCCAGGTCTCCTTGGATAAATGGCTGGCTCTGGTGTTGGATCAGAAACAATACAGGATGGGCCTGGAGCATCTTGCAGTTCCAGAAAGTAAGAACAACAAAATAATCCCAATGATGAGTGTGTGTCAAAGGAACACAGGAGTCAGCTGAAGGAGCTTCAGTTGTTCCAAGGTTAGAGCAATTTGAGCGTTAGAAAAAGTAGAATAATTCTAAGATTACAACCCAAAGTATACAATAAAAATCCATGAGTCTATACTGATAAAAATATTTAATCAATACATAAGTAGATAAGAAGAGACAGATCTCTTGTGCAGGAGAATTGCAAATGGCGTGTGCAGATGCTTTGCCCTCAGAGAGGTACTGCCCCAGCCAGGTGACCAGGGCTGGCCAATGCTTATGACTCATGTCCATAGTATGTTCCTTTAATATGATGTCGTAAGTGTGGCCTTTCACCTCTGTGGTCTTCTTACCTACAAAAATCACCTCAGTCTAATCAGAAGAAAAAATATCAGATGAATCCCACTGAGTGATATTCTATAAAGCCCTTGACTAGTGTTCTTCAGAACTTCCGTGATCATCAAAGCAAGGAAAGTCTGAGAAACTGCCACAGTGTCTCCATCCCCACCAGGGCCACAAAAGGGGAAATGTGATAAGGGATTCTGAACGGGATTCTGGAACAGACAAAGGCCACTAGGTGGAAACTGGGGAACTCTGACTAAAGCATGGACTTTCGTTAATGACACTGTGTCCATACGGGTTCATTAGTGGCAGCAGACATGGCACAGTGAGACGGGCTTGCGACCTGCGTGAGGCTGGGCGTGGTGCGTATAGGAAGCCTCAGTGCTATCTTTGCAGTTTTTCTGTAGATGTAAAACTGTTCTAGGATGAAAAATTTATTAAAAAGAAAAACGACACTTTAGGTAAATTCTGTTCATGTGTTGTGGTGTTTTGAAATTAACCCTTCACTAATTTTTATCAGAGTCACCAAGCCCTGGGAATACGAATTTGTTGATTGGAAGAACTGTCTTATGAAAGCATAACCTTTTTATAAGAAAGCGGTGAGCAATATTTCAGCTTCATGGAGTTCTGCCATATTTATTCAGCAAGGGATGATCTGTAAGCACAAATTATTGCCCTTTAAAACACCAAGTTTGCACATATCCACTCGTACTGATTCAGCACAAGAGAGCATGTATATACCACTAGTCCCCAAATTCCATCTTCAGGCTTTTAGGACTTGCTTGATTTCTCGGTTTACACTGTTTCTCCTTGAAGAGGGTCAATGCAGAATGCAGCCCATGTGTTGCAAATTTAGCAAAGAACAATGTTCCCTCCAAAAGCATAGATCCATGAATTATCATTCTGTTTTAGAGAAACTGCAAACACATGGCCATGACAGGAGTGTATGGTGCAAGAGAAACATGGTAAATTCAATAACAAAGAAAAGTCAATTCTGTAATGAAATTAATTACTTTTACCTTGAGTTTCCAGCCAATGTCTTCCTCACTTTTAGCAGGTAACTCACATTTTTCTTCACAGAGAAAACAGATTATTGAAGAGTAACTTTTAAATCCATTTTCCACCACATGATGTTGTTGTGAACTTATATAAGTTTATATGTGTAAAGAAATTAGAAGAGTACTGACAAACTATCATCATTAATTTATCATTACAGATTATAATTGTTACATATTATAATTATTAGTATATGAAGTAGTTAAATATGTATATAGGTAGGCATATATATATTTATATATATAAATTTTTATAGGTGCTTCAAATTCAATGTCTAAAAATGAAACTCTTATGTTTCCCTCTGACCCTACTTCTCCAACTACTGTTCTTTCCTCAGTAAATGATGCCGTAAGTTCAAAATTCAGAAGCCAAATCAAGCACCACTTTTATTGATTTTACCTTCTCAACATCCCCTGATTTGATGACTTTTCAGAGTGCTCAGTGTTACTACTTTGGATTATTCCCTGTAGACTGTGCTGCTTTCAGTTCTCTCAAATCCATCATCCCATCATTCCATGCGCTGCGGACAAAGCGATCTCCCTAAAACACACATCCTGACCATGCTGCTTTTCTTTTCTTCATGACCAGTCTCTCCTATCCACTCTCCGGTCTCATCTCTTGTTATACCTCTTTTTATAGCTGTCCTTAAGCCCACCTGAGTTGTTAGTAATTTTCTAAGCAATCTGTGATTAGTGTGGACATTTCCTCTTCTAGAATGTTCTGTCACCTCCACTTCTATGGCTGGTTCATATTCATCCTTCAGAATTCAGCTCCAGTATTGCCTCCTCTCAGAAGCCTTCTTAACACCTCTGTGCTTATCGGAAGCACAGTGCTTTTCACACTTTAACTCAGTGGTTCTTGGCTTCGGTAACCATCAGAGTCACCTAGAGCAGTGGTCGCCAACAATTTTGGCACTGGGGACCCGTTTCATGGAAGATAATTTTTCCATGGACTGGGGTGTGGAGGTGGTGATTTCGGGATGCTTCAACGGCATTACATTTATTGTGCACTTTATTTCTATTATTATTACATTGTAACATATAATGAAATAATTGCACAACTCACCCTAATGCAGAATCAGTGGAAGCCCTGAGCTTGTTTTCTTGCAACTAGATGGTTCATCTGGGAGTGGTGGGAGACTGACTGATATGACAGGAGGCGGAGCTCAGGCAGATGTGAGAAATGGCAGCTGTAAACACAGATGAAGCTTTGCTCACTTGCCCACCACTCACCTCCTGCTGTGCGGCCCGGTCCTAACAGGCCATGAACGAGTAGCAGTCCACAGCCCAGGGGTTTAGGGTTCATTAAAATACAAATTGGTTGATTCACTCTCAGAGTTTTTGAATCAGTTGTTCTCAGCTTGGACTCAAGAATGTGCTTTTCTAACCTGTTCCCAGGGATGCGGATGCTAGTATTCTGGCCCAACTTCTTGAACTCCTGATACTGCTGGCTGAAGCAGTCTGAGTCCTTAGGGCTCAACCTGAATGAGGCATGATGTTTACTTGTCTTGGTTCTTAGTAGAATTAGAAAGAGGCTGTGTAGGTGTAAAGTTCTGAGAAAGCCCTGAGTCTGAGGATTCAGATAATTACAATTCTGCTGCACATTAAAGAAGGGAGTCATTTTCCCTCAAGGGCAAAGAAATAGTGTGGTCATTTCAATATATAAAGACTCTCTATCATAACCATTATAAGTTATAATAATATACTATTTTAAAAACTGTAATATGTTCCATAGGTGATCTAGTTTGAAAACTTTTTTTTATGTTTAAGGATATCTTCATTAAGACTCAATTTCCTTATTTGAGGGAAGTCATATTAAAACTATGGATCAATTAGTGGTATTAGGTTTCATCTAAAGCTGCCATCTGAGATATTTTAAGTTCAGCCTAAAGGTTTCTTCATACATAGTGAACTGTAACCTAACTGGAGGAAACAGACTGTAGTGCACTCTTATAAAAAGTAGCCAAGTCACAGCCAACCACAGGTGGCTAACTGCTCAAATTATATTCAAAACGGCAAATGCCTGGCTGTCACTAATCCTGCAGTTTCTGCACCTCACTTCTGTTTCCTGTACATTACTTTGCTTTTTCTGTCCATAAATGTTTTCCAACCATGGGGCAGCCTTGGAATCACTCTGAACCTGTTCTGGTCGTAAGGAGGAGTGCCTGATTCATGAATCATTTTTTTACTTCCTTAAACTCTGTTAAATTTAATTTGTCTGAAGTTTTTCTTTTAACAGGATGACCCAGCTCAACCCCCAGGATTAAGAATCAGGAATCAGACACATTCTTGAAAAAGAATTCTCAGCAGGCAAAACCTGCAGGAGTAATCACACAGGTAGACACAGGAGGCTCTCAGGAAGACATGCAAGGAAGGTCAAGGTTTTAGTATTTCTGGTGTTCCTCTCTTGGAAAAGATGGTAAGAACAAGGCAGAGTCCAAACCCAGTGGAAGAGTACAGTTGAGGAGCCCATCAGCTAGATTTGGTTCCAATTCCAGAAATGCTACTGAAAATATTGTGATTTATAATAAGAAATATAGATTTGGTCTTCAGCCCATTTTCCTGCTACACATGGTACATGGCTCTTCAAATCAGTAAGTTTTTCTGTATGCTAATAGCATGACTGATGTCTGGGTGCTCCTGAATATACTCACGATGCGGGCTGGTTGCCAGGTTGTCAACCCCGTGATAGATGATTGAAATTTTCAGCCTGACCCCCATCTTCCAACCTCCTGGGAGGGAGAGATACTGAAGGTCGAGTTGATCACTAATGGCCAATGATTTAATCGGTCATGCCTGTGTAATGGAGCCTCCATAAAACCCCTGACACATGGGATTTGAAGAGCAGCTGGGCAGGTGGACACCTGGAGGGCGGAGTGCCACGAGAGGGCGAGGAAGCTTCGCCCTCACTCGTACCTCACCCCATGTGTCTCTTCCGTCTGGCTGTTCCTGCAGTGTCTCCTTTTATAATAAATGGATAAATGCAAGTAAAGTGCTTTCCTGAGTTCTGTCAGCCACTGTAGGAAATGATCACACTCAAGAGGAAGTGTGAATCCCCAGTTTATAGCTGGGGATTCCAACACTCCCCAAATCTCATGTCAGAAATGTTATGTGTTGAGTGGTGGGAGTATAACAGGAAAAAACAAACCGTAGTCTCCACTCATCCAAGGGCATGCATTCTATAATAAGAATCCCAGGGGATGCCTGGAGCCATGCATAGTTCTGGGTCCTATATATATCTATCATGTTTTTCCTATACATACATGTGTATGATAAAGTTTAATTTATATATTAGGCACATGAGAGATTAACAATCACAACTAGTAATAAAGTAGAATAATTATAACAATATACTGTAATAAAAGTTATTTGAATGTAATCTCTCTCAAAATATTTTTTGTTTTATTTTAGTTGGCATGCAATAATTATACACTTTTATAGAATACACAGTGATATTTTGAAAAATGTATACAATGTGCAACAATTAAATCAGGGTAATTAACATAATTGATACCTCAAATGTTATTATTTCTTTGTATTAGGA
This sequence comes from Cheirogaleus medius, assembly GCA_008086735.1. Taxonomy (NCBI): domain Eukaryota; kingdom Metazoa; phylum Chordata; class Mammalia; order Primates; family Cheirogaleidae; genus Cheirogaleus; species Cheirogaleus medius. Next base: position 11,755,761 of record VBSM01003199.1, on the reverse strand, counting down.
ACATTCAAAATCCTCTCTTCTAGCTTTTTGAAAATATACAATAAATTATTGTTAACTATATTCAAGCTATATTTCTAGAGCCCACTAGAAACTTATTCTTCCTATCTATCTGTAATTTGTATCCATTAACCAACCTCACCCTATTCTCCCCTAACCCACCATGCTTCCCAGCCTCTAATAACCAGTCTTCTCTACTTCTATGAGCTCAACTTTTTGAGTTCCCACATGAGTGGAAACATGCAGTAACTTATTTTATCTAACATAATATTCTCCAGGCTCATCCCTGTTGCCATGAATTACAAGATTTCATTAATTTATTATGGCTAAATAGCATTCCTCTGTGTGTGTGTGTGTGTGTATTTCTTTCTTTTATTTTATTTTGTATTTATTTATTTTTGAGGCAAAATCTTGCTTTGTTACCCTAGCTAGAGTGCAGTGGCATCAGCCTAGTTCCTAGCAATCCTAAACTCCTGAGCTCAAGTGATCCTCCTGCCTCAGCCTCCTGAGTAGCTGGGAACACAGGCATAAGCCATCACACTGGACTAATTTTTCTACATTTTGTAAAGATGGGGTCTCACCCTTGCTCAAGCTCATCTCAAACTCCTGACTTCAAGTGATCCTCCTGCCTTGGCCTCCCAAAGTGCTAGGATTACAGGTGTGAGCCACCACGCAGGGGCCCCATTGTCTATATGTATCATATTATCCATTCATCAACTGATGGACATGCAGGTTGTTTCCATATCCTGGCTATTGTGAACAGTGCTGCACTAACATGAGGGTGTAAGTATGTCTTCGTTATACTGATATTCTTTCCTTTGGGTAAATACCCAGCAGTAGGATTGCTGAGTAATATGGTAGCTCTGTTTCTAGTTTTTTTGGGAAACCTCTATACTTTTTTCCATAATGACTGTACTAATTTATATTTCCACCGATAATGTATAAGAGTTCCCTTTTCTTTGCATCCTCACCAGCATTTGTTATTTTTCACCTTTTTGATAATAACCATTCTAACTGGGGTAAAATGATAGATAAATCAAAATGGTTTGATTTGCATTTCTCTGATGATTGGTGATATTGAACATTTTTTCATATACTTTTTGGCTGTTTGTATGTCGTTTTTGAGAAATGTCTCTTCAGATCCTTTGGACATATTTTAATCAGATTATTAATTTTTCAATTATTGAGTTGAGTTACTTGAATATTCTGGATATTAATTCTTTGTCATAAGTATAAGTTGCAAATATTTTCTCTCATTCTGCAGGTTTTCTCCTCACTCTGCTGATTGTTTAATGTGCAGAAGCTTTTTAGTTTGTTATAATGTCATTTGTCTATTTTTGTTGTTGTCACCTGTGCTTTCTAAGTCTTACATATAAAATCTTTGCCCAGACCAATATATTGAAATGTTTCTCCTCGGTTTTATCTAGTAGTTTTATAGTTTAAGATCTTACATTTAAGTCTTTAGTCCATTTTTAGTTGATCTTGTATATGGTGAAAGATAGGGGTCATCTTTCTGCATATGTATCCCCAGAGCTATTTATTGAATGGAATGTTCTTTCTACAATGTATGTTCTTGGCATCTTTTTAAAAAATTAGTTGGCTATGATTTATTTCTATAATCTGTATGCTTTTTCATTGGTCTAGTTTCTGTTTTTATGTTAATATCATACTCTTTTGGTTACTGTAGCTTTGTAGTATGTTTTGAAGGAATGTAATGTGATGCCTCCAGCTTTGATCTCTTTTCTCAGTATTGCTTTGGCTATCAGGGGTCTTTTGTGTTCCATAACAAATTTTAAAATTGCTTTTTTCTATTTCTGTAAAAAAAAGTCATTGGTATTTTGATAGGGATCACATTGAATATGTATATTGCTTTGGGTAGTATGTTCATTTTAATAATATTAATTCTTCCAATTTATGGGCATGGATGTCTTTCCATTTTTTTGTGTCCTTTTCTCTTTCATCAATGTTTTACAGTGTTCATAGTAGAGATCTTTTACCTCCGTAGTTAGATTTATTCCTAATTTTTAAAATACTACTGCAAGTTTTTGTTATTATTTGTGTGGAACATCTTTTATAACCTTTCACTTTAAGTATATGTGTGTCTTTACAACTTAAGTGAGCTTCTTTTAGGTAGCATATAGTTGTGTATTTAAAAAAAAATTCAGCCAGTCTACATCGTTTTTGGGGGAATTTAAATCATTTATATTCAAGGTTGTTATGGATAAGTGAAGAATTACTTCTCTCATTTTGCTAATTGTTTAATGATTGTTTTGTATATCCTTTGTTCCATTTTTCCTTATTGTTTATCTTTGAGGTTTGGTGGTTTTCTGTAGTGATAACATTTGATTCCTTTCTTCTGTTCATTTATTTATCTGCTCTACCAATGCGTTTTATACTTTAGTGTGTTTTCGTAATTATAGATATTATTGTTTTGCTTCCAGATATAGGATCCTAACCATTTTGTGTAGGACCAATATGATGGTGATGAAGTCCCTCAGTTTTTGCAGTGTAAGAAAGATCTTTTTCCTTGATTTGTGAAGAATAATTCTGCTGGATGTAGTATTGTTGCCTGCAAGGTTTTTTTTATTTTGACACTGAATGTATCATGCCATCCTCACTTGGCTTATGGTATTTGTCCTGAAAAATCTGTTGGTAGCCTGAGAGAGATTCCCTTGTATATGACTTGACACTTTTCTCTTCCTGTTTTTAAAATTCTCTTTTTGTCTTTGACTTTTGTGAATTTAACCATAAATGTATCTTGAAAAGACATTTTTGGACTGAATCTACTTGAGGATTTTAGGGCTTCCTTTATCTGGGTGTCTATATGTTTACCAAGACTTGGAATGTTTTCAGCTGTTATTTTATTAAATATATTTTCTATGCATTTTCCCATCTCTTCTCTTTCTAGAACTTCCAAAATGCATTTGTTCACTTAAGGAGTCTGATATGTCACATAGGGTTTCTTCATTTTATTTTAGTCTTTATTCTTTGCTTTTTTGTTTGTTGTTAGTTTGTTTGATTGGGTTATTGTAAAGGACCTGTCTTAAAGTTCAAAAACTCTTTTTTCTACTTGACCTAATTCTTTTGTTGAAGCTCTCAATTGTATTTTTTATTTCATTCATTGAATTCTTTAGTTCCAAGATTCATCTTTATTTTTATTTTCTTTCTATGATATCTGTCTCTTTGTTGGATTTTTCATTCAGACCATGATTATTATTTTCCATATTTCTTTATATTATTCATCTGCTTTCTCTTGTATCTTGTTGAGTTTTCTTACGATCATTATTTTGAATTACTTTTTCAGGCATCGTATAGATTTTTCTGTTTTTTGGAGTTTGTTACTACAGAATTATTGTGCCCCTTTGGAGGTTCCTTATGTCCTTGCTTTTTCATGGTTTTTTGTTGTCCCTATATTAATACCTACAAGTCTGTTGCAACAATCATTTCTTTCAATTTCATAAAGTAGCTTTCATAGAGAAAGACTCTTTCCTGTAGATGTATTTGTAGTGTCAGTTGAGTATGTTACCAAAAGCTTGGCCACTTGTCCACGAGACCAAATAAAAAGGACAAGTGGTTTGAGGAGGAAGGAAAAATAGAGTGTACTTTGCTGGAAAAGGAGGAAATATGGTAGACCTTCTCCTCTCAAAAATCCCACATTGCCTGAATATAGGCAGAAATACTGAGCTTTTAAAGGGAGGGTTCTCAGCTTCAGGCAATTACTGTGATTTAACTATACTAATTGTCCCATCTCTGCCAAAAACAAAGCCTGTGAACTCTGCCAGCTGTCCATCTGGGGACCTGGTGGCCTCCTAGGAATTTTAACAAGACTTGACCTCCCTCAGGGATGCAGGCCAGGCGGAAAGTTCCCAAAAGTGTGGGGGAAGTTTTAAAATGACAGAAAATCTTTCTGCCTTTTTTTTTCCTGGTCATTCCTTCTGTTACTGGTAGACTGCTTTGGCTTTGGTTCTGATGAGCACAGTAGCATAGTCTCCATGTGATTTATTCAGTTATAATCAATGTCAGCATTTTCTGAAAGTTTTTCAGTGGTTTAGGCTGCACTTGTTTATGGAAGCCATAGAGGGGTTTTTCTGACAACAGGGACACCAAGTGGGGCAATCTTCAGGCCCCTAGGAAGCACATACAGGTGCTGGGAGTGATGGCAACAGGCCGCATGTAGGCTGGTCCTCAGGTCCTTGTGTGTGATATGTGTGGGTGCATACTGGCTCCACCATTGGGGGTGGTATCACTGTTGGTTGTGGTGGACTCATGCATGTGGCTGTCAGGTCCAGGGGAGGTCATGCTTTGGGTCCCTATGTCCTGGTGTCAGCCTCCTTGATATACTGGACTTCCTATTACTCAGGGTGTAGGGTGTTGTATGGGCTTGGATACCAGGGACACTGCTACACTACTAGGTCCAGCTGGTGTCACTTCACTGCAACCATCTGGATGAATGTGCCACAGGGTCCCAGGAATGTGGAAATATACTGGGCTATTGAACCCGAGGGCAGGATGTAGTCTGGTGATATCTCTACTTTTAAAATGGCACCATGTTGTACCATCCTGGGTCCTGGGGGATGGGGAAGACCTAGCCTGGATTCCTTCTCTCTGAAAATGCAATCCCATGGATTCTTATCAGCTCCCTATGCTAGCTCAGGCCTTGTGGGAGCTGAGGGATCTCCCATAGTCCGAATTGCAGCAATCTGTGGTGAAAATGTGGACTGCCGGGGCTCTGCCCCTTACCGTTTCCCTGTGACCGGACGTTCCTCTAGGCTCTGAGCTAATAAGGGATGGTTGCTTCACTTCCCTCTATGCTTCCAAATAAAGAGTGCATAACCCATTCAGGGGGCCTGAGATGGCCATCCCTAAAGCTTGATTAAGGATAAGCAGAGATTATCTCTATCTCCTTCTTTATGCTATCTCCCTCACCTTTGCTTCTCATACTTCTTCACCTACTATTCAATCTTAAGAGGAATTAATAGAGCCACCATTTCCTTGGAGAAACGTCTATGACTCACTCAGGCTGGAGACAGTGTCCTTCTCCTGGGCTCCAGGATGCCGTATCATGCTGTCACCTTTTTATATGGCAATCGCTTCTCATTTGGAGCAGCAACTACATAGATACTTTAGTGTTCTAGCATTTGCCACAGACTGTGACACAAAGAAGGTGTTCTTTCATGTTTATTAATGTGACCTAAATTCTCTCTGAGTTGGAAAAAACTTAGCCTGGCGACCCTTTGCAGAAGAGCAGCTCATTACAACTTGTAGAACTGACTGAGGTCAAAGGTAGAAAGAAACAAATTCTCCTTAACTTCCTGTCAAGTGTTCATTTTATGATTCTATGCTGTATTATATGTAGTATCATATATACTCCAAAACATGTTCTCATCACTCATGGTGGTGTGGAAGAAATAACAGAATTAAGAAACCTGGGTCATGACAAAAGAAAGAGATAAAAGGGAGAAGAGAGAGAAGAGAAGAGAGAAATCCCAGAGAACCTTAGGCATAACTTGGGTTTGCACCCAGCAGCCCACTTCTTTCTCTTTCCCACAGCCCTCTGCAAAGACCAAAGCCTGAGGTTTGAAAGATACAAAAGCAGATAAAGTCTGCAACCCTCCAGAAGCAAAAAGTCCTTCAAGTGCATTGCAAAGGCTGTCAAAGCCTGGAGGTAAGGTGGTAAGGTGCAGAGAAATCTCCTGAGAAGCAGAGGTCCAGGAGTGTGACTGGAGAATTAAAAAACAAAATAAACAAAAATTAGTGACTACAAAAGCAAACACCCAGGCTAAAATGCAGAGAGAGAAAGAAAGAGATCCCCCAGAGTTCAGGTAGATAATGACTGGTCTTGAAGGAGTAAAAAAAATTCTCTGAAGATTTACCAGTGCTCAAATCCCACATCCTCTGAAGAGAAAGACCTAATCTTGACCTCAAAATGTTTGCCTTTCCATACTAGGAGACTGAAACAATAAAATAGGTGCTCTTTTCTAGACATAAATATATTTACTTCACTCTTCACTGTTGAATTACACAGTGTCTGGCATGCTGTCAAAATTTATAAAACATGCAAAGAAGCAAGAAAATATGACCTATATTCAAGTAGATAGATCCAGTGTTTGGAATTATTAGATAGGGGCTTTAAAATAGCTATGATAAATCTATTTAAAGATCTAGTGGAAATGTGGGCAACATGCATGAAGAGTTGGAGAATTTGGCAGAAATACAGAAGCTATTAAAAAAGGACAAAAGACAAACATGAAATGCATATCAGAAATGAAAAATATATTTGATGATTTAACAGCAGACTATACACAGTGAACGTAAAGAAAATGTAGTATAAATTATCCAAACTGAAAAGAAGAGAAAGACTACAAAAAGTAGAACAAGATTTGTGAGATATGTGAAAATTTTTAAATGATTTAACATACATGTAATTTAACATCAGTGGTAAGTGGTTTAGCATACATGTGTGCTTTAACAAACATGTAACAAACATACATTTTGTTAGAACCAGAATTCGTGGTACCGCGGGACAGAGAGACAGAGTCACCGAGGCTGTAATCACCAAAAGGAGTTTTGTTATCTAGCTAGCTAGGGTCCAAGCCCAAGAGCACCAGCGCAGTGGTCTCTTGTGCGGGCAGGGACCCCAAATGGGGTGGGTGTAAGCTTTTTATACTCGGTGCACATAAGCTGTTCACGCGCTGATCATGCATCTGTCCTTTACAGTGATTTGTTCTATATTCTGATCACGCAGCTGCCCGTTACAGTGATTGGTTAGCTCCTTATCTGCCATTTTTTTCGGCCTTTTACTTTAGCCTGTTCTTGATTGGTCCTAACCTGTTCCGGGTCCCAGTCTATGGGCTCTGGAATCAGCACTTTCTCCTGCATTTTATTTCAGCCCATAATGCCCTGCGGTAAGCTGCGGTCAGCAAGCAAGCAGTAAACAGAAGCTAGAAGATAGCCGTTAGCCTAATAGCCCAGTATTCTACAATTTAAAACCATTTAAAAATGGTTTAACATTCATATCCCAGCAGAATACAAAAAAGACAGTGGAACAGAAGATGATATTTGAGAGATAGTGGATAAATATTTTCCAAAATTGATGAAAGTCATCAATATACAAAATTTAAACAAAAAGCTTGTGAAATTCAATTAGGATCAATACTAAAAATAAAACAAAATTCTTAGGTACATCATAGTCAACTGCTAAAAACCAAATATAAGGAGAAAACCTTAAAAACAGTAAGAGATATTAAAGACACATTTCAGGCCAAGTAACGATGGAATGACATTTCTAAAGTACTGATTGGAAAAATGAAGCTTTAAACCTAGAATTCCATATAAAGCCAAATATCCTTCAAAACTTAAGGTCGGGGACTTCTCAATCTGTCCATGAAGGAATAAGAAAGTCCCGAATTAACTTCTCACCATAAACAACTAAAAAGGATGGACAAAATAGAGACCATATTTATAGACATTGGCAACAGGTAGTTGGGGGCTTTCATTCCTCCACCTTTATCCTGCCACTCCCAGCAGAAAACAAAGGAGATTGCCAAGACTTTCTGCTTTCAATTTCCGGACTGTGGTGCCCAGAGGGAGAACTTAAACAAAACCTGGCAAACTTACAGAGGTAAGGAAACAGAGATTGAAGTTCCAAAACACTAGCATAGCTAAAATTTGCACAGTGGAGTTCTGGAAAGGAGGGAGGCACGAAGGAAGAGAGTTTCAGAAATCTGCGTAAAGTGCACTTGAGTTTTTACTGAATAACAATGTGTGCATGCATAAAGTAACATTCTGCAACTCTAGACTTCTTAGGAAAGAACAATTCTTAGGGAGCTGGAAGATAAAGAGATCCCAGGGCTCACTCAGGACCAGAAATTATTTGAGATTCTTTCAGCCAAGGTGGAGAGATCTAGTTATATACATGAGGCACTCGGCATTCAGTTCTGACCTCAGAGGGATCATGCACTAAAAGTGGGCCAACGTTACCCATTATCTCTAGAATAAAAACACAACTCAGAAATACCAAATTAATTTTTAACAAAGGAATTCTCTCCCTCCCTTTCTGTCTCGCGCACACACACACACACACACACACAATCCAGCACTTAGCAACATGAAATTATAATGTACAACATCCAATAAAAAATTTTAAAAGACACATGAAAATGTGACTCATTACTGGAGAAGAAATAGTTTACGAACAGATTTGAAAAAAGGATACGTCTGATGCGGTGGCTCACGCCTGTAATCCTAACTCTGGGAGGCCGAGGCCGTAGGATTGCTTGAGGTCAGGAGTTTGAGACCAGCTGGAACAAGAGTGAGACCCGTCTCTACTAAAAATACAAAAAAAAACCAAAAATAGCTTGGCATGGTGGCACACACCTATAGTCCCAGGTACTCCGGAGGCTGAGGCAGGAGGATCATTAGAACCCAGGAGTTTGAAGTTGCTGTGAGCTAGGCTAACACCACAGCACTGTACCCCAGGTGACAGAGTGGGACTCTGTCTCAAAAAAAAAAAAAAGAAAAAGAAAAAGAAAGAAAGAAAAAGACAGAGATAATGGAATTAGTAGACAAGGACATTGAAACAGTTATTCTAAATGTGTTTCACATGATCAAGGATGTAGGGCAAAACATGAATATAATGTGAATAAAATAGAAGATAGAAAACAAATTTAAATGGAACTTCTAGGCATAAAAATATTATTAAAAATTAAAAATTCACTGAACATAGTAGAAAATTGAATGCTATAGAAAAAAGTCATAAAATTTAATACACTATTGTGAAACTATCCATGTGAAGTACAAAAAGAAAGAAAATAGAGACAGAAAAAATGAACAAAGCTTCTGTTAGCTATAAAATATCATCAAGATAATATTCTGTAATTAAGCTCCCAAATAGAGAGGAGAGAAAGGGGGATAGGAAAAAATACATGAAGAAATAATAGCTGAATATTTATCAAATTTGATGAAACTTATAAACACAAAGATTCAAAAGTCTCAATGAGTACTGAGTATTAAAGAAGAAAATGGCCAATGCACATCATTATTAAATTTCTGAAAATTTGTAATGAAGGGAAAACCTTTAAGCCTTCTGAAGTAAAAAAAAAAAAGAAAAAGATACTTTACGTACAGCTGAACAAAGGTAATGGCTTAACAGAAAAAAAGGAATAATTTATCAAGAACCTACTAAGTATAAGAAAACAAACTTCAGAATAATGAATGTTACCAGGAATAGAGATACACTTTTTTATAATGATAATGAATCAGTTCATCAAGAAAACATAGCATTCTTAAACGTTCAGGCACTGAGTAATAGAACTTTAAGATAATTGAAGCAAAAACTGACAGAATTAAAAGAAGAAATAGACAGAACAATAATTATAGTTAGAAAATTTAACACTTTTTTCTCAAGAATTGTTAGAACAAGTTGACAGAAAATCAGTAACACTATAAAAGACTTTACTAACACCATAAAGCAACTGGACCTGATTGGCATTTATAAGATACTCTGTCCAACAACTGAATACAAGCTAGCTTCAAGCTCATTAGAGCTTGAAGAAGAAACATTAACCAAAATAGACCATATTTGGGGTCATAAATTAAGCCTCAACAACTTTCAAATGTTTGGAAGCATGCTGAATGTGTGCCTTTACCTCAACAGACTTCAATTACAAATAACTAACAGAAAGTTATCTTTTAAATCCCCAAATACCTGGAAACCAAGCAGCACATTTCTTTATAACCTATGATTCAATGATGAAATAATGAAGATAATTTGAAAACAACTTTGAACTGAATGAAAGAGAAAATCGGAATATATCAAATTAGTGGGATACAACAAAGGGGAAATTTATTTCATTAAATATTTTTATTAGGAAATAATTGTCTAAAATCAGTGAACTATGTTTCCACTTGAAGAAGTCTAATAAAATTGAAACAAATTGAAGCTAAAGAAATAAATATTTAAGCTAAGAAGGGAAGATATAATAGAAATTATAAGAAACAGCAGGGAAAAATTAAGGAAAAATTTGATTCTTTGAGAAAAAAATGTCAATTATAAATATCTATCTAGACTGATCAAGAACAAAAGAGAAAACATATAAATTACCAACAACAAGAAGGGAAGAAGGAAAAAGAAGGTATGCCACTGTAGAAGGAGATATTATAAAAAACTCTCTGACAAAACATTTACCAACTTGAATGAAAAGGATTGATTTGTTGAAAGGCAAAAGCTACCATTAAAATTACTCAAGAGAAAAACCTGAATCATCCTATGTAACTTAAATAAAATTGAATTTATTATTGAAAATGTTTCCACAAAGTAAACTCTAGGTTCAGATGGTTCCACTGGCAATTTTTATCAAATTATTTGGAACCTATAAAACCAATCAATAACAAAGATATGGTCCTTGTCAAATATTAACAAATTGAACCCAGTCATATAGTATTAAAAGCATAACACATTATGACCAAAGAGGGCTTACCCCAGAAGTAAAGGGCTGTTTTAACATATGAAAATCAGTCAAAATAATACATTCTATAAAGGAGAAAAACACAGGTATCTTTCAATAGATGCTGAGAAATCATTAGACAAAATTCAACACACCTTCATTATGAATAAAAGTGAACATCTACTACCTGCAAATGAATATCAATAAAACATTAAAGATTAAACTATACTTAATGTTGAAAAATGACATTTTCCCTATAATATCATCCAGGATATGTACTCTCATTGCTTCTATCTAATAGTGTACTCAAGATTCTAACCTATGCAAAAAGTAAGAAAAAGAAAAAAAAAGAAGAAAAGTATGCATTTTGGAAAGAAAGTAACCTGTTTTTAAATTTTTTTTAGATAATATCATGTGTTAACAGAAAATAGTAAAGAATCTACATAATGTCTACTAAAACTAGTAAGTTTAGCAAAGTTGAATAATATGAAGGCATAAAACACCAAATATATTTCTATATACCAGCAATGAACAATTCAAATTTTAAAGTCATAGTGTTTACAATGGTATAAAGAAAGCATGAGATATTAAAGGATATAACCAACAAAATTTATGTCATATTTGTACACTGGAAATTGTATTACATTGATGACAGAAATTAAAAATGACTTAAAAATGGAGAATTATACAAATTTTATACCAATAATTTTATACCAATTCTTTCCAAATTGATCTATAAATTCAATGCAATCCCAATAAAATTCCAGTAGACTTTTCTCTTAGAAATTGACAAACTATTACTAAAATTTCTAGAAAAGGAAAAGACCTATAATAACTAAAATAATTGTGAGAAAAAAGGCCTAAGTTGGATGACATACACTACCTGGTACCATGACTTACTACAAAGTTACAATATAAAATACCTATCAGCCAGTCCACAGAGTCCAGAAATAGACTCCAGCATATATGGTTAATTGATTTTAGACAGAGGTACCAAATTCAAGGGGAAATGGTTTTTTTTCAACATGTGGAGAAACCTCAACCCTTACCTTGAAGCATATGAAAACAAAAAAACAAATAAAAACCTTCAAAATAGATTACATACCTAAAGGTGAAAAATGAAAATTATAAACAGCTAGAAGATATAGGAGACAATCTTTTGACTGTGGATTAGACAAATTTCTTAGGTGAAACAAGAAAGAATAAACCATTAAAAAAGTGAGTTGAACTTATTCAAAAATAAAATCTTTTGTCCTTTGAAAAGCACTTTTAAGAAAATGAAAATATAAGACATTGGTAGAAAATATTTGCAAATTACATTTCTAAATACACGTTTTTCATATTATAACACACTAGCACAAACTTGATGGCTTAAAACACCACTCTCCTGATCTCTCAGAGTTCTGGAGGTCTGACTTCTGAAATCTCTTTCACTGAGCCAACGGTGAAGGCGTCAGCAGGCCGTTCTGTTCTGTGGGTACTAGGGGATTGCCCTTTCCCTTGCCCTTCTGGCTTCCGGAGACGGCCGGGCTCCCTTGGCTTGTGTGTCTGTCCCTGCATAGCTCTGACTCCTGCTTCTGCTGTCACATATCCTACTTCCTTTTTTGACCTTCTTGCCTCCCTCTTATAAAGACCCCTGTGATTACATTTAACCACTTGGGTGTGGCGCTCACCGGCCGCGAACCTCGCCCACAGCGGCACTCACAGTCCGCACGGTAGTGTGTGCTGAGCATTGACGACGCATCCGTTCTGCTCTTGTGTGATGAGGAAAGCTTTGGCGCACCGAAAGCTTGTTTGACTTTGCAGGCAGCTTTACTTGTAATGTAAATATCAGAATAGGTAACATACATATATGTCTTCATTACGTTATTTTTAAATATTCACAATTTTATTTTGATAAATGAAAAATTAGAAAAGTCATATTATGGCTGTCGGCTAAATTCGCTGTGCGCGTTCATCTGTGGCTGTCGGCTATAGTCGACGCTGGTGCCGAAGTGGTTAAAGCTACCCCAGTAATCTCCTTACCTCAAGATTCTTCATTACATCTGCAAAGTCATTTTGTCATATACACTGACGTTCATAGGTTCCAGGGATTAGGATACAGATATCTTTGCGACCGGAGGTAGAGGGAGCATTATTTAGCCAACTACATCTGATAAAGGCCTAGAATATGTTATATGAATAACTCTTGCAAATTAAAAAAAAATTAAAAAATATAAACGTCCAAATAATATCAGGAGCATTTAGCAATCCCACTCCAGGTGTTTACCCTTGAGAATGAAAACCTTTTGTTCACACAAAAACCTATGCCTAAATGGTTATAACAACTCTACTCACATTCCAAACCTAAAACTTCCTTCACTAATGTCCTCCACTGGGCAGACAAATAAACTGTGCTACATCCTTGCAATGGGACACTCCTCAGCAAGGAAAAGGAATAAATTATTGAGGTACATTACTTGGTTGAATTCAAAGACATTATGTTTAGTGAAAGAAATGACTCAAATATTAGATACTATATGATTCCATTCATATTTATTTCTGGAAAAGGCAAAGGTATAGAGGTAAAGACAAGATCAGTATTTACCCACAGTTAAGGCAGGCAGGAAGGTCAGTATACACAGCAGTGGTCTGAAGGAATGTTCTGTGGTGATAATACTGTTCTGAATTATACATGAATCTAATCTTGTGTTAAAACTCATAGAACTCTATACCAAAAATGAAGTTAACTTTACCCTCTCTAAATAAAAAAAAAGAATAAAAAGAGCCAAATGTTTGAACACAACAAAAAGACATACAAATGGCCAATAGGCACATAAAAAATTACTTAGCATAATTGGTCATTAGAGAAGTGCAAATTAAAACCATAATGTGATACCATCACATACCCATTTGCCTGCTAAAATTACAAAACAACAAGAACAACGATACAAAGTGTTGGTAAAAGTTTGTAGCAACATTACTGGCAGGTGGTCTTGAATATAAAATGGTGTGCTCTCTCTGCAAAATATTTTAGCAATTTCTAGTACACAATAACCTTCATTTATTCTATGTCCAAGCAATTACACTTCTAGGTATGTGCTTAAGGGAACTGAAAACATACATCCACATAAAGACTTGTACACAAATATTTACAGCAGCTTTTTTTTTTACAATAGCTAAAAATTAGATCCAAATTCAGCAATAAGTAAATGGAGAAACAAATTATTATATATTCATGCAATAGAATACTACTAGCAAAAAACAAAACAAAACAGGAACTATGATATACACAGCGGCATTGGTGGATCTCAAAAACATTATGCTAAAAAAAGAAGCCTAGAACAAAATATACACCCTGTATAATTTAGTTTGCTTGGAACTGTAGAAAGATAATACAAGTCTATACTTACAAAACCAATCAGTGATTGTCTGGAATACAGGAGCTTGACTAGGTTGGACTATGGAGGAGTTTTTTGGCCAGAGAGAAATATTCTATATCTTGGTTTTGGTCTTGGTTATATGATGCATAAGTTTGTGTAAATTCATTAAAATGTTCATTAAAATGGGTTCATTGTTTTTGTTTGCAAACTATACAAATTTGTTTTAAAAAAATGAAGGTGGATACACAGCAGAGGGAGATATGTGAAGACGAAGGCAAAGTGTGGAGTCACGTAGCCACAAACTGTGGAACACCAGAGCCCCCAGGAACTGGAAGAGCAAGGAGCATTCTCCCTAAAGGCCTTGATTGCAGACTTCTGACCTCCAGAACTGTGAGAGAATACATTTCTGTTGTTTTAAGCCACTCAGCTCGTTGCAGTTTGTTACAACAGGCCTCTGTTACACCAGCCTCTGCTGGCCTTGGCTTGTGGCTGCATCATCTGAAATTCTGCCTCTGTCTTCATGTGGCCTTCTCGTCTACACATCTTCTTCTCTTCTGTCTCTTTTAACCACTTCGGTATGAGTGTCGACTATAGTCAACAGCCACAGATGAACGCCAGCGTCGACTTTAGCCGACAGCCAAAAGCTTTTACTTTTACAGCTTTTATCTCTGCAGTTGCAGTGTGTACGTTCAGCTAATAAGTTACTACGAATCTGTGACCTTTTAACAAGTCCTTAGTGGGAGTTATTATAGTTATTTTCCTAAAGCTGCCTGTAAAGTAAAACAAGCTTTCAGTGCTTTAAAGCTTTCCTCATCACACAAGAGCAAAACGGAGTCGTCGTCAATGCACAGCACAAACTATTGTGCAGACTATGAGTGCCAACTATGGGCAAGGCTTCGCAGCCGGTGAGCATGGTACCGAAGTGGTTAAACCCTCTTGTCCTTGAATTTAAGGTCCACCCGTGTAGTAATCCTGGATGATCCCATCTCAAAATCCCAAACTTAATTGCATCTGCTAAGACTCTTTTCCAAATAAGGTCACATTCCATTCAGAATTCACAGGTCCCGGGGAAAGATCTCCATAGGGCCCATTCAAACCACAACAGAGATTACCAAGGATCCAGTTCCTTCACGGGAAGATTTACAGCTCTAATCCAGTTAGGTAATCAGTCCTGTTCTCTGGCTCCAGGAAGCCAAAGCTGCCCTTGACATTCTGGTTTTCCACAGTGAAGTGCTGCTCCTCAGGAAACGGTTCTCTTCAGTCAAGAATCCAGAGTGTTAAAAGTGAAAGAGGCACCATGACTTGTCCCAAGCCCTCATTTGGCCACCTGGGACAGCGTGGTTGAATGTTTCATGAGGTCACTGACTCAGAGTGTGGGTAGCACTCAGTTTCTAACACCAACCTCATTCAACCCGGCAACGGTTCTGCTGGTCCTGTTGTCATGGTGACAGGCCAGGGACCGGAAGGGCAGGTTGTGAGTGCCTTGCCCACAGCTGCTTTAGCAGCAGTGTGGAGGTGCGAGCGTGGCAGCAAAGGCCTTGCTCCTCGCCGTGGTCTGGGGATTCAAGCAGCAGAGGGAATGACGTAATAGATGCGGCTGTGGGTTGTGTTTCCTCTGGCACCGAGCAGTCCAAGAATACTAAAAAAACAAACAAACAAACAAAAAAAGAAGGTGAAATAAGTGCATTTTCCTTGGGCAAAAGTGTAGAGATTTTATCTCTCACAGACCTGTATTACCAGAACTGCTGAAAATAGTTCTTCAGGATGAAGAGAAATTATTCCAAATGGAAGCCCCTTTAGAAAAGGAAAGAGTAAATAATATCAGACATTTAAAAAAAATATATATCCATGTTTCTCCTGTCTCTCTCTCCTTCATTACCTATCCATTCATCCATCTGTCCATCTGCCCATCTAACCATCTTTTTTACTTTCTACGTATCCATCGTATTTGTTTCCACCCAAGAGATCTTTCTCCTGGCTTTATATACCTCCATGATAGCAGTTGTCACATTATTATGTAATTAGCTGTTCACATGCCTGATTCATCTGGCTTCCTACTTACCAAGGATGAGGATTATGTAGTCCTTCTTACCAATGTTTCTCCAACAGTTATCATGATTCCAAGCTGACTCCACAAATGAATGTTTATGAGAGAATGAATAAATGACTGACAATGAAAAAATGAAAGAAAAAACTGAAATTTTGATGCTGGGAAAATGTTTCCTACTTTTTATAAGACAAAGTCATTGACAAGCCAGAATTTAAAATCTAGTAACCAACTGTCTTATTTATTTTGTACTACAAGAGAAATTAAATAGCCATTCTTTATTAAACATGCTATTCTATGGGGATACACCCGACAGATGTAGCTTCCCCATTTAAAGAGCTAGTAATCTAGTTGAGATTGTTAGAAGATCTACACACATCACTCGAACCTAATGTTTGATATGCAATGAGCAGTGAGCATCCAGAAAGCTCTTTTCTTGGGCAATGTAGCAGATTACTTTGAGAGGGCATCATCTGAGTAGGACTTACTTGCACAAAAGCAGAGAAGAAAGATCATGTGCAGCTTAGTTAGCAAATCAATTTGAGAAATGATGGTTTGGTTGGAAAATGGAGGGTGTTCCTAGGGACGTAGGACACCAACTGAAAAGGAGGCTTAAATACAAAATATTTGGGAGATAGGACTCGAAAGATATGAGAGGATCAGATTAAAAATAATCTCGAAGAAAATGACATGTACTTTATCCCAGTAGAGATGCTGATAAAGACTTTACTCCTTTAAAGTCAACCACCATCACTATAAACTTCCCCCACCTTTGTTATTAGCAATCTCTTAGTAACTTCTATGTATAATTCACTGTGCTAGGCATTTCTTATATGCTTATGTTATAAAACTATCACAGTAACCCTAAACTGAGACAGATAGTTTACTGACATTACCCACGGTCTTGTAAGTAGTAAGCTACAGAAGAAATAAACCTAATTGAATTCTACAACACCAAAAATCTATCCTGTTCTCCTACTCAGTATGATTACAAACAAGGTTGAGTGTTTCCCACGTCCTCAAGGCTTCAAAAAATGCTCCATGCCTTAGATATTGTCACAAGGTGTGGTAAACTGAACTTTACATTCCCAACCCATTTTCAATTACATTTATATTAATAATCATGATCTTGTAAGAAAAAAAAAAGACATTTGCTTGTCTGGGAACAGCACATGGCCCCCTCGCAGTCTCCAGGCCTAGCAGAAGATGGAACTTTAATGGTCTATGACAACTTAGAGAAAAAAAAATGTAATAATAATTGCATAGTTGGAAACCAACACTTCTGAAGCTTTCATTTCTTAAATTACTTAAAAGTTACCAAGAAATGGGAGGATTCTTACAGATCTGGCTTCCCTCACAGCTCCCACCTAGACACCAGATTGTCTGAGAAGAAAGACCGAGCTGTGTTTGAAGGGAAATTTGGGGGTTAAAGGTCTGCAGATTTTTTTTACACACCATTTCATGAAATTTTAAAAGTTCCCAACAGCCCAAATTACAAAATAAATGATAATGTAGGCTCCTCACCGCATGTGGTTTCTTCCTATTTAACAGGATTATTTCCTGGTTTCACAGACACAGACTGCTTTTTAACGATCTTCCCCATTCCAGACATTTGATCTCTTAAAGACTGTTGGGTATGTTCAGTGATATTTAATGAACAAGAGCTGCACAAAATATAAAGCGAGGCAGGGAATGGTCCATTGACTCTGGCTCAGGCACCATTCAAATATTTTAAGCCCTAATTTTCTCCTTTTACTTGAATCCTTTGAAGTTGTCTTTTTGTGATTTCTAGGACAAATAGGAGAGCCCCGGCTCACTGATTAGAAAGACTCTGTCAGCTTTGTGAGCATAAAAGTCCTTGGGGAACAGACACTGCAGTTAGTTAAGACGATCAGATGCAGCAGGTTAAATTTCCCTTGGAGAATTGTTCTGATGATAGCACATCAAGAGACAAATATCATCACCAAATTATTCCTGCATCCTGATGAAAGACGTGGGAAGAAAAAAATTATTCTCCTGATGAGGCGCCCTTAGGTTTCCCTGAGATGAACATTCTTACTCTGGGAAGAAGGCATTTTTCAGTGTTCTTCTCTGCCATTCCTCTCCCATCTGCCTTGTTCCACACAGAGTCTCAGCATTTCAAATGCATGTGTTCAGAGTTTCTTTGTGTCTATTTTCCACCAGCCACAGTACATAGAGAAATACAGAAAACATGTCCTGGGTTCATGTGACAGGAATAGTGGGTTTTCCCACAAAACACAACATCTTCACGATGTGCTCCGCTGGCCGAGCCCTAAGAGTAAGACTTTCTTTGTTCTCAAATCTTGTAGGCACACTACAATGACCTTAGTGTTTCAGATTTGGGACATATTACCATTTATTACCGTGTTTCTTTGAAAACAAGACAGGGTCTTATATTTATTTTTCCTCAAGAAGACACCCTAGGGC
>VBSM01003199.1:11705557-11737362 GCA_008086735.1 Cheirogaleus medius | reverse complement strand
CTGCTAGGGCTTATTTTATGGGTAGGTCTTATTTTTGGGGAAACACAGTACTACTGGGTTTTTTTTGGCTTGAAAGCCCCAAGTTCTTTCAAGATATTTTGGTGCTTTTTTTGTGTGTTTTAGTTTTGTTTTCTCAACTAAACACTAAATTTTATGAATACAAAAATTATGTCATTATTAATTTTGTATCTGTTATACTGGATAGTAATCTAGGCTTAGTTATTTCTAAATTTACCTGCAGACAACTTTATCTCTTAGTCTGTGCTACATTCTAGAAAAAAAATTCCTGTGATACATCTAATTCGTTCATTCTTCTGTTGTATTCATTTTGCTCAACGCCTTGTTTTTAAATTTTTTAAATCTTAATTTTGCAAATCCTTTTAATGTCTGATGACTTTATTTGTAAACCGAATGTAATATTCTCTTTATATCTTGGAGATATGAACTCTTCAGCTATTGGATATCCTTTGTGTTGATTTTCGGTCTTCTCATATTGTTGGTTAAGTTAAAATCTTACTGAGTCTTAACTATTCTGTTTTGTCAAATTACAGCTTAACCTCTGAGTCACATGCTAAGCCTACCTGCTGAGGTGGTGGCAGCCAGGGCCCATGCTGCAGGTGATACCCTCAGCTTTCCCTCTGGGTGCTGAGGACATCCTTCTCTCACCCCTACTGGAAGGCAGTAGCTAAATGAACATCTAAACCCAGTGTTCTACTCTCACCAATTTGGCCACTGGGGAAAACACATTGCAGAACGCTAATTTTTGTGAGCAAGGTGGGGAAAGGAACATGAAGGTTTATCATCTCTGAGTACAAGTCCTTAAGCTTCTTGACTTCTTAGAACTGATACTGATAAGTTTATCAGAACTTCTCTTTATTGTGTTTTGGGTGTGCTATTCCCAAGATTTATTTTCCAATGTATATAAAATGTTAACATTCTAAATTTGGAAATTATTCAATATGATCAGCTTACTAACAACACATTTTCTTTTTTTTTCCAACAGAGTATTTATTATATTTAACAATGAGTTAGTGAGTATCTACCATGTAAAAACTACTGTTCTAGGGCTTGGGATTCAATAGTAAACCAAAGTCCCTGTCCTTGCGGATCAGGTTGGGGAATAAGACATAGAATAAAAGATAAGTAGTGCAGTGACGAAGATTGTTAAGCACTATCGAAATCAAAGGGAAGGAAGGAAAATAGTAAAGAAGGAAGGAAGGAAGGAGAAATAAAAGAAAGCAAGCAGGGGAAGTGATGAGAAGCAATTGGGGTTGCCACTTAATACTACCTGGAGAACAAGGCATCTCTGAGGATGCGCCATTCAAGCAGCCATGTGAATGAAATAAAGGAAGAAAATACGAATACATACGGGAGAAGAAAAATCGCAAGTGCGGAGCTCTGATGTAGAGCACGCTGGGATTGGGCATGGGAGACCATTAGAGAGCTAGGGTAGGTTGAGTTCTGTGAGCAACAAAGAAAAAAATAATAAATTAGCTTGAACAGATAGCTTCAGACCATGGCATACCATGGAGTTTTTTCTATGATTTCAATTGTATCATCATCATGTTAGCATATCAAAGACACCATGTTTCTGTGGTAAAGGGGCTTAATTCTTTTCAATAGCATTTTCCATTGATTTTTCTTCATATAACATCTATTAATATTATCAAAATAGTGTTTTGAAGAACTATATTTTTGAGAATTTTTCAAGAGGAGCAATTTCTACTACATAGTTGTGATATCATGATTTTCACCCAGAGATCAGACATAAATGTTCCAAGTTCAAATTAAAATGTCTTTCTATTATTTCAAATCTTGATCCAATCAAATATAGTCAATTATTGCCCCACTTCACTGCAGGCTGCAAAATAATAACATATGCTCTCAGTCCACCATTTAAGAAATATAAAAGGATAAAATTCATTGGAATTGGTTTGCAGTAATTGTCAGTCATATATCTCAAAACCAAAATGATTTTTAATTGTTTTAATCAGGAAATGTACAAATAGCATGGCCTTATGTGAATTCTGATTATGGCTTTGTTGATATTATATGCTCTGTATTGGTTCTAGTTAGAGACAAAAATCATCTATGTTGTAATTGCCACTTTTTCCCTCCATTCTGTAGTTTTAAAATCTAGTACATTTTAAATACTTTTATTTCCATAGTAATAAATTTCTCTAAAGCCAATGCAATTTAGGAGGAAAAAACAGTAACAAACTCTTAAAAAGTATTTCTACCATGTGCCAAACCCTTGCTGTTCATGTTCATACATGAGTTCCATTTCATGCTAATTGCATAACTGTAAAGGAGGTATTATTAATGCCATTTTCTACAAGTAAGCAAACTGAAAATCAGTGTTGTCTTGCTTACTTGCTTAGATAAATGTAGCAAAGAGATAACAGAATCAAATTTCAAACACAATTTCTACTGCCAAGATCAATAACAAGTTACATTCATTAACCAATGTCTATATTCAAACAATACAAAGCAAATGATAGAATACTTACTGTCAACAAGTGTATTGTTTAATGGAAAATAAGCTTAATATCCAGATTTGTGCCTGTTATAATAATAATAGTACTAACAATGTCAGGTGTTTTCTAAACATTATTAAATTTTGCCTTTCATTTCCAAGAGTCCTAAATTTACACATGAGCAAACGAAGGCTCTGATAGATGAATGGTTTGCCAGCGTCCCATGGCTGCAAAGTGGCAGAGCTGAAACTCAGTTCGGCCTCCCTGGACTAGTTCTTTTTCCATGAAACTTCTGCTGTCTCCCTAGGCTTCACCTCTACCTCTGCCCTTTAAACGACAAGCTCAGTGAAGCTTTCCCTCTGGGGTGAATTATCTATCCATAGATATAAACCCACAGTTCTTAAGAAATGAATATACATCGTGATTTTTTAAAAATATGTGTTGTACTCACTTCTGCCTGATCAATATATGAACGGTGTGGGATTTAGTGGGGAGGAGAAATGTGCAAGAGGGGAAGAAAATTGTATTATGCAAAATGAACACAGAAGGCAGTGACAAGTTCTGCTTGATTTAAGAGCAGAGAAAAAAGATTAGTCTGATTCTCTTCAAGATGAACCCTTGGTCTGTCCTCATTTCACAAGGCAGCAGCATATCTCTCAAAGTGACTGTATCTTCAGATTTTAATGTCATCACTGTGGAAGTCACTGGGAAGGTGTTGTTATGACCTTCCCCCACACTGGAGGATTTCGTGATATATGTTCTGTTGATGAAAATTCAGAAGACCAGGGGAGCTGATAAAATATAGCTAAGTGATTCAGAGAGTAAATATTAGGTTCAGTGCCTGATTGCCTCGTATTTTAAATATTTCAATGCTCTCTGCATGACTGGACAGGTGTAAAGTATTCACCATTTAGCAACTTCAGCCACAAAAACACCTTAATAGCATCATTCCAAATATGTACTGTCCTCCTTGGAGTAATGGGCTTTTGATGATAGTAATCAAAGAATGCTGCCTTTGTATATTGGAGCCATAGCCACGTTGAGAAGTGATGACTGTTAATGGACATTTCTTTTCAGTAATTGTGCGCTTTTCTCAGTCCTTTTCTCTGCTTTAAGATGAATGGCATTGGGTGGGGGGGGGGAAGGGTTATTTTCCTCCTAACAAAATAGGAAGTAACATTAGATAGGCAGATACTGGTGGCAGAAATATGCAGAGAAATGTGATCTGCAAAAATAAGATGCAGCCTGCCTGAAAAAGCCAATGGGCAAGATTAGAGATTAGAGAAAGGACTGGTTGCATACTAATGCAAGGCAAGATTCACAGACCTGGGCCATGAACTTTGAAAATAGGAATCAGGTGGGAGATGTGGGGAGGATGTATTGGCTGGGAAATAATGCATAATGCTTAGCATGGGGGGCCGGATTATCTATTCATCTCTCCCTTAATGAAGAAAGGGGACCTTATACTGGAGACTGAGAGACAGGAACATTTACATCAGAAAAGCTTCCTGTTTTCTGTGTAGTGAATCTCACTTAGTCTTCCATGTTAAGTTCCTCAAGGGGGTTAAGCCCACTCCACAGAAATGGAAAAATGGGAGTGGACTTCGAGAAAACTCTTAACTCTAAGCATTATGGTTTTATGACACTGGACTTTTTCCCATGGTAGGGATTTCAGAAGAGCCACATAAAATATAAAGAAGTAGCCTAATAACTTAGGAAGTCTGTGTAACTGGGAGTCTGGAAGTATGGGCTCTTTCTTGTCTCAGCTGTGTCACTTACAATTACTGTGATCTTTGTTAAGGCATTTGAAGTCTTCGATGTGCTGTTTCCTGCTTTAAAGATTATTCTATGGATATATGTGTAACATTTGCTGACCACTTATTACATGTTTATGTTATAATTTAATTCTCACAAAAATCCATCAGGCATTATTCTGTTATTCTCTTACTTTAGAGACAAATAAATAACGTTGGCCCAAAGAGTTGGCGGCAGTTTTCCAAGGTCACGTGACTGGTGGAGCTGAGCCTGGAAAGGACACCACCGTCTCTGCAAGGCGATTACTGGGGCACAGCAGTGGTGTTGAGGCTGGGTCATCATTTTACCCTGTCTGGTTTTGTAAAAGTACTTGGTTAGAAATCTATTTGTATAAAAGCCTGAAAAATAAATAGAATAATTCCATGGCATTTTACTTTATAAGAAATGAAAGAAGAAACAAAAAAGATTTAAAAAAAATGCATCCTAGAATCATGGCACCAAAGTAGGCTGGGCAAACTCTACTTACATATCTACCTATAAATATCTACCACTAACAATTACATATTTTTTGCAAACAAGAAATTCTGAAAGATCGCATGTAATTTATAAGTAATTTTATCTTCCTCTTTTAGATTTAATCATACCTTTTCTTTACATAGTTACCTCTCTCTTTCCCATCCCCCAAATTTGATGCTTGTGAAATTGACTACTTCAGCCATCCATTCTTTGTACATTTCCTTGAGGAGGTTCTGAGAGACTAAACAGGTGGTCAATGTTTATGGAAATGACCAAACAATTTGGGTCAGAAAATTACTCCTAAACTGTAAGTCATTGATGTCAAAATATGGAGCATTAACCATGTTAGACCAGGAAGAAAGCCTTCAGATAACTGATTCCAAATAGATCTTTTTTTTTTTTTTTTCCATGAGAAAACTTCTATCCAGTAACAACAAATATCTTGGCCAAGTTCACACAACACTTTAATTTCAGGGGAGGGACTGAAGCTTGTGTTCTGGCTCCTGATCCAGTGGGCCTCTTTTTACCTTTAATGATTCCTTTAAGGAACATCAAGATGTTCCAGGGACTTGGAGTTTGTCTCCACAAACTGGTGAAGCCAACACAGGGGGTAGCCAAATGAAGACACGAAACTTCTCTTGAGCTATTTTGAAATTGGAGTAATCGAACTGGGAAAGTGCTTCTGCATTCATGGCAGACAGGCATCAGCAGGGGACCGTGTTCTTGTTTTCATGGTTCACATGTGATCTCATCATTCTTCTCCAAGCAGCACTCCCAGAAGCCGTCACTAGTTCATCTGGGCTGGGCAGTCTGGTTGCCGCCTTGCAGAGCGGAGTTACAAAATGCAGCACCTGTCAGTCTCAACAAACTGGTTTGGATCCTGATTTCACTGCCTACTGGCTCTGTGACCGCCATTAAGTTATTGAATACCTGTGAGTTCAGTTTCCTCAATAGACAAATGAAAGCTATACTAGTTACCACCACCAAGAGCAGTGCTTCTCAAACTTCAATGTGCAAAAGTATAATCTGGAGAGCTAATAAATGCCACAAAGGCCCAGGATCATTGAAGTGCAAGTTTCCCAGATGACTGATGCAAACCTGTTTGACAATCATTGAGTATAAAATGCAAGCAAAGCATTTAACATTACCCGACACAAAATAAAACCCAATTTATTTGCATTATCATCGCCCATATTAGGTGACTTTCAGATTCTTTCTAATTTTAAATGTTCATAATTCTGATTCTATGAGTCAGGTGCTTTAACAATATACAGAAGACTTTCATTAACTGAAGGGAAATTCTCATTTTTATTCCGATGAAAATAATAAGGATACAGAAATTGTTGAACATAGATTCAGTAAATATGCATTTTAATATGTCTTAACTATCCAAGAATAATACATGTTTGATAGAAATATAAAACAATGTGATGGGGGTGTTACTGTGGAAAGAATAGAATTCTGTATTCCCATGTCAGTAACTTGGCTCAGTAATAAAAGGAAAGCAAAAAAAAAAAAAAATCTGGCTACTTTATCTTGTAAAATATGCCTGAAGTCACATCTGTAAGACAGATGTTAATTCGCTCTAATTGACAGTATGAAAACATCTGATTTCTGTAAGACCTTCCATCACTGTAGCTGAGTGAAATGTAGGCAATTGCTTAATGAAGCAAATCCGTGTTTTGTGCAAATTTCCATGGAAAATGAAATTCAGGAAACGCCATTGAAAGAGAGTAAGACACAATCTGTTCTCCTGGTAGCCCATACCCCCCACAACCTACACCTTTAACGACCTGATATATCTGGTACCTTTGTTTGAAACAAGTTACAGTGCCATTGCCTTAGGAGGCCTTGTGATTTCAGAAAGAGAGAAAAAAAATAAAACAAAGCAGATGATTTTAGTAATTAAAGTTAAGATCATGAAACAGTAACTTGCTAAGCAGCAGGATGGGAGATATGGCTCTGCAAATAAACCCATAGCCTAAGCGGAGAGAGAGAGAGAGAGAGAGAGAGAGAGAGAGAAAATATGCATGTAGAAAACAGGAATCAAAACACATGATTAAACACCTATCATGTGTAAGGTATTATGTTAGGGATCTTCGTCTTAATCTAAAACCTCCAAAGATGAAAGATATTGTTTCTATTTAGAACCCATATCTAGAATGATTTGAGGAAGTAAATGAAACACTGCGTGAGAAGGTGCCTTGTAAACTCTCTGCCAGTTCACTGCTGCAACGTACCATGGAATCTGTTTCCTGGGGCTAACACCACATTTGGACATGGTACTTCAACCTGATACTCACCCTCACCCTCCTGATAGTGTGACGCCTCCTCTCTCCCATCCCAGGTGGCCAATTCCTGATCTCACACACTTGGCTTTCTGCCCTAGCCCTGGTCCATTTAGGTGGGAACAACCTTGCCTGCTCCCCAGTAGGCCAGAGATCACGCCATTCACATATTTCTAAATTGTGCTGAAAATAATTTTTTAAACGAAAGGCTCTATGTTTATCCAGATATTTGGCATCTTATAGATAGAACTATTTTTAGAGTCTCTCAAATATTTTAGGAAGCATAAGATCTAATAGAACAGAGTCCTTACATGGGGCAAGTATTTTAAAATTATTTTAAAGTTCTGTACATGGTATGAACTGAAACATTCTGAATTACTATGCCATGTAGTCATTATTTAAACTCTGTTAACTTCAAATATAACACAGACATGAATACGGCATGTTGATTCTATTGATGCTATTACTCCGTTGCTTAGACAATACCAGTAACATGTGCTGAGTTCTCATGTAACAAAGTTATACTGACACAGCTAACAAAATTCAGGGACTTAAGACTTTTTTCTTCATTATCACATTGCTTTCTTCATTCCTGAGTTGTTAAGAGTCAGCTTTGTGAATATTTCATGAACACATCTGCTTCATCGCTGCTTACATTCCGGAAATGCAGCCCTTCATCTCTTGCCTGGGATTTTGTGAGAACTCTCCCTGTACTTCCTTTCTCTACCTGTCCCTCTCTCCTTCGTTCCCTCTCCACATTGCAGCAAAAACCACGTGGGTAATTTGCAAAAGTAATCATGCCCATCTGTGTAAAAGCCTTTTAATGGTCTGAAGTTAATAGGATCTGAGATTAGGAGGGGTCAAAGGACCAGGGAGGATTCCAAGGGACAATAAATGGTGGTGGCTTCAGTGAATATGCATTAGGTGGTCAGTTCTCATAGATGTGCTTTCCGTGGGCGTACACATACGTGGGGGGAATAAAACCATCTATTTAAAGAGCTTACATGGAGGCTTGGGGAAAAAGGCTCTGGATTTTATTAATATATTTTCTTTGTTCTTTTGTCACTTAGTTGTAGCTATGCTGAGAATGCGCAGGAGAAGATTCAATCTTGGGGAAAATGTATGTGAATGTATTTCATGAGAAGCTATTAAATCTGCATTTGCTGGGTCTTTGTCTTCTCATTTAACATTCCTTATGTGTTCTTCATCAAATTCACATTTGTGTTTATGTCAGTAACATTATTCTTAATATTCTCACAAGGAAACTGTGTGTTTTTCCAAGAAGTTTTGTACTTAGACAATGTCTGTAAGTAAAGAGTCTGAGCCCACTTTGCCAAGAAAATCTCTGTGAATGTGCCATTGCTTCCTGCTGTAAACACGAAGGGATTGGTTAGCAGGTAGGTAGTTAAAGGAAGGCCACCTGAGACTCCCACCCATAAGCTTCTTTGTGGGAGAGGAGAGTATGGGAATAGGCATTAGAACAGAATTGAGAAAGCAATCAGCTGCTTTAATAATTTCTCCAAAGGTCCGGGTTAGTGGAAGAACGAAGTGCCCAGATTTTTGCCTTCATGTTACATACCCCAGTCCTATCCCGTGAAGGCTGCATATCCCCAGAGGGGCCGGGGGCAGTCAGGAATGAAATAAGTTGTCTGTAGTAAGCCTGGGGGAAAAGGGGTCAGCCTACCTCTTGCTGAAGCATGGATCCTTTTTGTTTACTTGCCTGTTGTTTGTTTCCCCCTGCAGGCCTGCAACCACATTAGCTTCTCTTTCTTATTGAGCCCTTGCCACAGCTGAGCCCCTCCCACCTCCTGTCTGCATTGACTCCAGCCCTGGACTGCCCAGGCTTTTGGTGCCTTAGGCCACACTCAGGTGGTCCCAGACCCAGTGAAACCAACACCAACACAGCCTTTACTAGAATTTGATAATGTTCCCTCCCGTTTGCCATGTTTAAAACAGCAAGTTATCAAGATCTAATGGTCTCTCATGTCTATCTATTTTGTTCTCTCTGGCACCTTCTGATTTGAAACCAAGGATGCTGACCAAGTTTCCAGAAATGAATATTTCATAATGTCTTTGATTGATAAAATTTTTAATAGTGAGACTGTATTAAGTAATTTTAATCAAAGTTGCAATTGTTTGTGGTCCATACTACTTTTCTTGAAGAACTATTTGTCATTGTATTCTCCAAAATGTGAAATAAGGTTAAAACAATGCAAAGTAAAATAATTTAACTTATCACCTATAAAGCAAAAAAAATATGTATATATATATATATACATGCACATATATATGCATACATGCATATCAGGCAAAAGGTTAGTTTTCAGTATATTAAAAACTACAAAACAATAAAGAAAAGGCCATCAAATGTGTAGAAAATGGGCAATTTGAATTGAAACAGCAAATTACAAAGAAATAGAAATTGTAAAACCACATGGAATATGGCTTTCTAAGTTACCAGCAATCAGAGAAATCAGATTAAACAATACCATTTTTCACATATCAGAATGCAGACATTACATTTTTTGATAATATGAAATTTTGGTGAGTTTTTTTGGAAATTGATACTCCTATATTAATACTCCAATATCAATTTATTCAATCTTTCTAGCATTCAAGAATAAATTGCTCTGGGGAAATAAATTGGCAGAGGGCCATAGGGAATTTGAATGACAGCTTGGAATTGCTGTCAAAATACAAAATACAAATACCATAGGAATCAGTCATTCTTTTCTGAGGCATCTTTCTTAGAAATATACTCATACATACATACAATGAGGTCTGAAAGAAGATTTGTATTGAAACAAAAACCAAAAACAAACACAAAAGTTTATTAAGAAGGTAATCACTGGATAAACTGACATATCTGTACTTAGAATTTATGTAGTATTTTAAAAGGTTGAAACAGAGAGTGAGATGTGTTGTTGAATAAAAAAATCATGTGAAAGTGATATATACTAAACTATATTATACTATAGTTATTAAATAAAATACTACATATTTTCTACATATATATGCATGTGTATGTGCATTCATTTTGATACGTATATGTGTGTATCATATGAACGCCAATGCATTGTAAAGAGTGGGGAGGACCAAACACTAATCTTATAGCAATAATGTCTTAGGCAGATAGAGGGGAGAGGAAGGGCATGAGTGCGAGGATTGTGGTAAGAATTTTGTCTTATCTGTAATGATTTAATTTTAAGCAAAAGGAATATATTGATATATTCACTATGGAATTAAAAATTAATACTAATTTTTATTAAAATAAAAGAAATAATGAGATTTTCTACAAAGTACAACATATATTACAATTTTTGGCATGCTTTGAGAATGTAGATTTTGTGCTTTATGTATCCTCAAGCACTGCTGGAGTGCACTGTCACAACATGGGAGGCTGTATGGCTTCGTGGCTAAGGACATGGGTTTCGAGGTCCCGCTGTTTGATTGCTGGTATTATCACTTGCAGGTGATGAACTTGTTCAAATTGCTTAACCTGTCTATGCTACAATCTCCCCATGTGTTCAATTAGAGCAATTACAAAACAAACAAACAAAAACTACCACTTTGGATAGTGGTGATTATTAAGTGAGATCCACAAAAGCCTTTAGAACATGATGAGGCAGGTAGTGAGCCTTCAGGAAATGTGAGCCACTGTTAGCTCTTTTCTGTGCAGGAAGATACCTGTTCTCATAGGTTTATAGATTTCTTTACACACGTACACTCACACACTTTATTTTACAATTGAAGTCACAAAATTTAGTTAGTGCTGCCAAAAAATGTGAATTGAATACCTAAAATAAGCATAAAGATGTATTTTTATTATTTTCTTTTAAATTCATTCCCATATTTATGTAAAACGAAAGCTAAAGTATCATTCATTTTTTTCCAACAAATTTGAAAAACTCATCCCTTATTAGGAAATTCAAATAAACTATTACTTTATTATATGTTGAGTGATACAAAATACCAGGGCATTGAATTGAGTCAATTTAAAATTGGCTTCAATAATTTACAAACTACAAAACTTCAAAATTTTCATCTGTTTTGGTTTAAGTTTAAATTTGTCACACTCTGACATTTTTATATGTTACCAAAATGTCACCATACTAGGGCAAAAGAAGCTATTATATCAAGTGCCCTTGAAATGCTTCCAACTTAAATTCTATGTGAGTTGTGCTTGATGTGCATGACTGTTATACAGGGAAGAAACATTTTTTCACAGATTTCAAAAAAAATAATATTATGTTTGAGAAGTCAAAAGTTTATGAGGCGAAGGCCTTATGCTAAACTGACTTCTTCCATTCCAATCATCTTTATTGAATGCCAAGAATCTCACACACACAGCCACATTCATGCAAATGAACACACACCCCAACTTTCTGTGTAGAAGGTGGCCTCTACAACAATTATGCCTGTCAGAAGAGACTGCTAGTATAAATAAAAATAATTATTTGATCTTCAAAACTACTAATACATTTTATTTTGAGTCAATGAGTTTACATGATCATCTCTCATTTTAACATCTATGCTCAGTAGGGACTGACTTTTCTCTTTTTTTTTCCTACCACTGAAATCTTCAGTCATCTTTCAGAACCCAGTTTATACCCACTTCCCTGATAATGCCAAGGCTCACTGGCCAGCTTTCTTTGAACTTGCATAGCACACACTCTCCATACCAAGTGAGTGACACAGGACATTTCATATTATGTTTTGTTTGCTGAAAATCTGTGTGTCTAATTCTCATTTGCATAAATTGAATGCAAAATCCTTGAGAACCAAGATTTGGAAAGTGTTCTGCATATAAATAACTTAAATCCATAGGGATGAAAAAAGAGAGTGGATTGATTATAACTGGTAATCAAAAAATATTTCAAAAGGCATTCTGGGAAGATGGTAGAATGTGAAGCATCAGATATTTGTCTCTCCACATAGACAATTGCACTGGCAGACACCATCTGATATAACTATTTTGGAACTTTGGAATCTACCAAAGCCTTGCATATTCAAGGAGAAGACTTGGACAGTATATTGTGGTTGGTTTGGGCCAATTTTAATTCTTAGGTTAGCAGAAGCTACCCATTGTCCACCTCACAGCCTTGTGGCAGGCAGATGTGCATGCATTTCTAGAGTAGCCTGTACATAACTTGCAGGAGCCAGGGTAGGCAAAAAAGATCCTGTCCTCCAAATATCAAGTATCTGTGCTCTGATTGCTGATGCTGCAGACACAGAGGTGGGCAGCCATTGTTAATACACATCCCTTTATTGTTCTAAACCCCTCCTTCTCTGGCTGAACTGACTTTCAGCAGATATAAAGGTCCCAAACTTTTCCACCCTTTAATTTTTCTTTTTTACCCACATTTTTGGAGCCAGACTTTGAGGACTGGGACATTCAAGAGCAACTATATATACAAGGGAAACTAAATAGTTACTGCGCATGCCCAGGAAAAGGTTCAGGCTCAGAAGTGAACTGAGAAGACCAGAAGTTTATACTTCAGACTGATCTTTGGCACATTGACAATGTAAAACAATCATCAAAATAAAAACAATAACATAACACAAAAAACAACAATCCTTAAGGATGGAGGAGAATCAAATTTCCAGAATTACCACATTATTAGATCAAAACATCCAGTTTTCTACAACAAAATCTAAAGGCATATAAAATTGCATTAAAATATGGCCCATTCAAAGGAATATAATAAACCAAAAAATTATTCCTGAAAAATACCTGATGGAAGATCTACTACATAAAGATTTTAAAATGAATGTCTTAAGGATACTCAAAGAACTAAAGGAAGATGTGGAGAAGTCTAGAAAGTAATGAATGAATGAATGAAATGGAAATATTGATAAAAAGATAGAAAGCCCAAAAAACATTCAAAAGGAAATTCTGGAGCTGAAAAGTACAATAGCTGAAATAAAAAATTCACTAGAAGGATTAGAAGGTAGATTTTAGCAAGCAGACAATGGAATCAACAAACTTAAAGATAGGACAATGGGAACTATTGAGTCTGAGAAAAAAAAGAAGAAAGGTTGAAAAAAGGTAAACAGAAGCTATGAGACCTGTGATACATAAAGAGGACAAACATACTTTTTGTGAGTGTTCAGAAAAAGAACAGAGAGAGAAAGAAACAGAATATTTGAAAAATTAACAACCAAAAACTTCCCATACCTGATAAAAGACATGAATATAAACATCCAAGAATCTTAATGAACTCCAAGTAGAATAAACTCAAAGAGGGCTATTCTAGACACACATTATAATCACCAAGCTAAAAACAAAGGTAAATATGAAAGCAGTATGAGAGAAGTTACTGATCTTCCACCAGATTATAGGTATATTTCTCATCACAAACTTGGAGGCCAGAAGGCAGTGGGCCTGATATATACAAAGTACTAAAAGGAAAAGAAGAATTGACAACCAAAAATTTTATATCCATGAAAATTTCACATCAATAGTGAGAGAGAAGTGAATATATTTCCAGATAAATAAAAGCTGAAAAATTTCATCATCATAGTTCTGCCCTGTTAGGAATGCTACAGGGACCTGTAGGTTGAAATGAAAGAAAACTAGATAGTAACTTGAAGTTTTATTAAGACATAAAAATCTTAATAAAGATAAATACCAGGGAAATTATAAACACTAGTATAATTGCAGCAATTATATACAACCCTACTTTTTGTTTTCTATTTCGTTTAAGGGATTAACACATTTAAAAATTACTGGTATAAAAGCTAGTATTATTATTATAACTTTATTTAATTTCACATTTTGTTTTCTACATGATTTAGGAGACTAATGCATTTAAATATTATTTTAACTTTTGGGACACATGATGTATAAAGATGTAATTTTGTTATTTTAATGACTGAAATGGGTAGGGACAGAGCTATTCAAGGAATACTTTTTGTATGTTATTGAAGTTAAATAGGTATAAATTTAAATTAGAATATTATATTTTTAGGATGTTAAATGCTATTTGAAATGATAACCAGAAAACAAATAAGCTGAAGAATATAAACATAAGTAAATGAGAAAGAGATTTAAATGTTCACTACAAAAAGTCAACTAAACATAAAATAAGATAGTAATATATGAAATGAGGGACAGAAAAGCTATAAGACATATAGAAAACACATTCAAAATGATAGAAGTAAGTTCCTCCTTAATAGTAATTATTTTAAATGTAAAGGATACATTTACAGTATCCAGTCCAAAGATAAAGATTGGAGAGAGAAGGAGTGAAACAATATGGCCATATAAAACCCTTCAGCTATTATCCCTCTGCACGAACATCAAATTCAACAACTATCCAAGGAAGCAAGCACCTTCAGAAGAACCAAAAATCAGGTGAGCAATCAGACTACTTGGTTTTAACATTATATCAAGGAAAGAGGCACTAAAGAGGCCAGAAAAGACAATCTTGCATCGCCTACACCACCCCTCCCCCATTCCTTGGTAGTATCATGCCAGCCTGCAGAGTGGAGAGAGAATCTATGTGCCCAGGAGAGGGAGAGTGAAGTGATTATGGGGCTATGCATTGAAATGTAGGGCTGCCCTGGCACTGGGGAACACAGCACAAGGAAGAAGTCTGCTGGTGCCCATGGAGAGAATACTTAGTCCAACCTGGCCAGAGAGAAATTCACTAAGCTAAAACCCACATTGCAGCTAGCCCTACCACTGCTGACACAAAGCAGCCTGGGGCTTGGACTTAATTCATAAGCCAGTTGGGACACAAAGTCTGTAGTCCTTGGGAAATTCTTGTGGCTCTGCTTACTTGGAGTCAGTGGACTTGGGGTGTACATGACCCAGTGGGACACCAATGGTGGTGACTAAGCCAGTGCCTTTCTCACCTGCTACCCAACTGCAGGCAATGTAGCTCAGGGAGTCCTCATCAACATGGGGAAAAGAAAGGGAAAAGTTTAGAAGACTCTGTTTTATAACTTGGGAACCAGCTCAGACATAGTAAACCAAAGCCCAACCAGACCCCCGAAGCCCCTGATTCCAACCTCAGTACCTGGAAGACATTTCTGGACCCACCATGGGCCAGAAGGAAACATACTGTCTTGAAGTGAAGGACCCAATTCTGGCAAGATTCACCACCTGCTGACTAAAGTGCCCTTGCATTTTGAATAAACACCAGAAGTAGCCAGGTAATAGTCACTACAAACTCTGGGTGTGTTTGGGCTGGTTTCAAGTGTGACCTTGCACTAGCGGCCATGATGGAGCACCCACATCACTATTCCCCCAATTGAAGCATTCCCACATAGAGAGTGAGAAAAGAGAGTGAGAGACTTTTCCTTGTAATCTGGGGAATTCTCATATACCATATCCAAGACCACCAAGGTGGTACCACCAGGAGTCTGCAAGGGTCATTACTGGGCTTGGGGCACCCCCAGTGCTAATATAGCTATAGTGATAAAAGACTTTATCATAACACCCAATTCCCTTTGAAAACCTGCAAGGCCTTCTTAAGGATGACAGGTTCAAACAAGCCCAGACAATGAAGATTAAAATAAATACATAACTCTTGAATGCTTAGACATTGATGAACATCCACAAGCATCAAGAGCACCCAGGAAAACATGACTACACCAAATGAACTAAATGAGCTACCAGTGATCTATCCAGGAGCTATGGAGATATTTGACCTTTCAGGCAAAGAATTCAAAGCTGCTGTCCTGAAGAAGCTCAATTAACTTCAAAACAACACAAAGAAGAAATTTAGAAGCCTATCAGAGAAATTTAACAGAGATTTAATTAATTAAAAAATGAAGCAGAAATTCTGGAACTTAAGAATTCAATTAACAAATTGAGAAATGCATCAGAGTCTCTCAATAGCAGAATTGACCAAGCAGAAGAAATAATTAGTAAACTTGAAGACAGGCTATTGGAAACTACGGAGTCAGAAGAGAAAAAAGAAAAGAAGAATAAAAGAGTGAAGCATGCCTCCAAGATCTAGAAAGTAACCTCAAAAGGGCAAATCTAAGAGTTATTGGCCTTAAAGAGGAGGTAGAGAGAGAGAGACAGGGGTAGAAAGCTTATTTAAAAATAATAATAATAACAGAGAACTTTACAAACCAAGATAGAGATATCAATATTCAGGTACAAGAAGGTCATAGAACACCAAGCATATTTAACCCAAACATGCCTACCTCAAGGCATTTAATAATCAAGCTCCCAAAAGTCATGGATAAAGAAAATGTTCTAAGGGAAGCAAGGAAAAAAATATAGAGGAGCTCTGATACATCTGCAGCAGACTTCTCAGTGAACACCTTACAGGCCAGAAGAGAGTGGCATGACATGTTCAACATGCTGAATGAAAAATACATTAACTCTAGAATATTATATCCTGTATTAATACCCTTCAAACATGAAGGAGAAATAAAGACTTTCCCAGAAAACTAAAGCTAAGGTATTTTATCAACACTAGGCCTGTCCTACAAGAAATGTTAAGATAATTTCTTCAATCTGAAAGAAATGGATGTTAATAAATAAGAAGAAATCATCCGAAGATGTACAACTCACTGGTAACATTAAGTGCATAAATACCCAATACCCTATTGCTGTAATTGTGGTGTATAACTGAATCACATCTGGAATAGAAAAACTAAAAGACCAACCTATCAAAAATAGCTATAAAAACTTTTTGAAACATAGGTAGTATAAAAAGATATTGATGGAACAACAAAAAATTAAAAACCTGGGGGTGGGTAACAGAATTAAAGGGTAGAATTTCTGTTAGATCTCCCTTTGTTTATTTATTTATATGTTTATTACATTTTTATATGTAAGCAGAGTTGTCATATATTTAAAATAATTGCTTATAAAATGTTTTATGCAAGCCTCATGGTAACCTCAAATCAAAAAACCTGCACCAGATACAGAAAAAATAAGAAGCAAAAAATTAAAACACACTACCAGAAAAAATTATTTTTAAAAGGTAGACAGGAAGGAAGAAAAAAAGAGAGGACCACAAAATAACCAGAAATCAAATAACATGGCAGTAATAAGTCCTTACTTATCAATGATAACATTGAATGTGAATGGACTAAACTCTCCAATCGAAAGACATAGAGTGGATCAATGGATTAAAAAACAAAACCCAGCCATATGTTGCCTACCAGACATACATTTCACCTATAAACACACACATATACTGTAAATAAAGGGATGGAAAAAGGTATCCCATATAATGGAAACCAAAAAAGAGCAGGAGTATCTATATTTCTATGAGGTAAAATAGATTTCCAGACAAAAGCTTTAAAAAGAGACAAAGAAGGTCATTATATCATATAATGATCAAGGAGTAAATTCAGCAAGAAGATATAACAGTTCTGAATATACATGCACCCTGCACTGAAACACCCATATAAACAAACATTATCAAAACTAAAGAGAGAGATAGACCCCTATATAATATTTGTTGGAGACCTCAACACTCCACTTTCAGCATTGGACATATTATCCAGACAAATCAACAAAGAACATAAGACTTAACTTGCACTATAGACCAAATCAACCAAATAGATATTTACAGAATATTTCATCCAACAGCCACAGAATACATGTTCTTCTCCTCAGCTCATGGATCATTCTCAAAGGTAGACCATATGTTAGGCCACAAAACAAGTCTTAAAAAATTCAAAAACAGTGATATCATACTAAACTTTTTTTCTAGCCACAATCGGATAAAACTAGAAATCAATAACATGGGAAACATTGGAAAACATACAAATGCATGGAAATTAAACAATTTGCTTCTGAATGACCAGTGATTCAATGAAGCAATTAAGAAGGAAATTAAAAACTTTCTTGAAACAAATGAAAATGAAAACACAACATATCAAAAACCTATGGGATACAGTGAAAGCAGTAATAAGAGGAAAGTTTATAGCAATAAATGCTTACATCAAAACAGCAGAAAATATTCAAATAAACAACCTAATAATGCATCTGAAAGAACTAGAAAACCAAAACCAAAATTAGTAGAAGAAAGGAAATAATAAAGATCGTAGCAGAAATAAGTGAATTGAAACCAGCAAACAAACAATAAAACAATAAAACAAAAAGGTTTTTTTTAAGATAAACAAATTCAACTCACTTTTACCATGCTTAACTAAGAAAAACAGAGAGAAGACCCAAATAAATAAAATCAGAGATGAAAAAGGAGACATTACAATTGATAGTGCAGAAATACAAGGGATCATTAGAGACTACTATGAGCAACTATATGCCAATAAATTGGAAAACCTAGAAGAAATGGATAAATTCATAGACACATACAACCTACTAAGAATGAACCAGAAAGAAATCCAGAACCTAAATAAAACAATAAATGAGATAGAAGCAGTAATAAAAAGTCTCCTACCAAAATAAGCCCAGGACCTGATGGCTCCACCGATGAATTCTATGAAGCATTCAAATAAGACTTAATACCAATAGTTTAATACTTAAACTATTCCAAAAAATTGAGGAGCATGGAATGCCTCCAAACTCATTCTATGGGACCTGTATCACCCTGATACCAAAACCAAACAAAGACACAACAACAAAAAAACTACAGGACAATATCTTTGATGAACATAGATGTAAAAATACTCAACAAAATACTAGCAAACCAAATTCAACAACACAGTAAAAAGATTATTGGTCATGGTCAAATGGGATTCATCCCAGGGATATAAGGATGGTATGACATATACAAGTCAACCAATATCATATATCATATCAGCAGAACAAAGGAGATAAACCAAATAATCATTTCAACTGATGCTAAAAAAGCATTTGATAAAATTCAACATCCCGCTGTTAAAAACTCAAAAAACTGAGTATAGAAGGAACTTTCCTCAACATAATGAAAGCCATATATGACAAACCCACAGTGCTTATCATACAGTAGGGAAAAACTGAAAGCCTTTCCTTTAAGATCTGGAACAAGACAAAGATGCCCACTTTCATCACTGTTATTCAACATAGTACTAGAAGTTCTAGCTAGAGCAATCAGACAAGATAAATAAATAAACAGCATCTAAATTGAAAAGGAAGAAGTCAAATTATCCTTGTTTGTAGATGATATGATTTTATATCTAGAGAAACCTGGAAAAACTATTAGAACTGATAAACAAATTCAGTAAAGTTGCAGGATACAAAATTAATATACAAAAATCAGTAGTATGTCTATATGCCAACAGAAATGCAATCTGAAAAAGAAACCAAGAAAGTAATCCCACTTACAATAGCTATGAATAAAATAAAATACCTAAGAATTAACTTAACCAAAGAAGTGAAAGATCTTTATAATGAAAACTATAAAACATTGATGAAAGAAATTGAAGAGGACACAAAAAAATGGAAAGATAGTCCATGCTTATGGATTGGAAGAATCAATATTGTTAAAATGTCCATACTACCCAAAGCAATATACAGATTCAATGTAATGCCCATCAAAATACCAATGACATTCTTCACATTAGTATGAAAAATAATCCTAAAATATATATGGAACCACAAAAGACCCAGAATAGCCAACACCATCCTGAGTAAAAAATAAATACATAAAAATTTAAAAGTTAAAAAAAGAAAACAAACTGGAGAAATCACATTATCTGACTTCAAATTATACTATAGAGCTGCAGTAACCAAAAGAGCATGATACTGGCATAACAACAGACACATAGTCCAATGGAACAGAATAGAGAACCCAGAAATAAATCCACATATCTATAGTGAACTTATCTTCAACAAAGATATCAAGAACATACAGTGTGTAAAGAACAAACTCTTTAATAAATGGTACTGGGAAAACTGGGAAAACATATGCAGAAGAATGAAACTAGATCCTTATCCCTCACCATATATAAAAATCAAATCAAAATGGATTAAAGACTTAAATCTAAGACCTTAATCAATGAAACTACTAAATGAAAATATTGAGAAAATGCTTCAGGACATTGGTGTTGGCAAGAACTTCTTGAGTAACACCCCCAAATCACAGGCAACCAAAGTAAAATTGGAGAAATGTGATCACAGCAAGCTAAAAAGCTTCTTTACAACAAAGGAAACAATCAACAAAGTGAAGAGACAAATCACATAATTGGAGAAAGTATTTGCAAACTACCCATCTGACAATAACTAAGACAAAGATGGATATCATATTCATTAACAAAAAAGAACATATCAAAATTATGACATTTACACACCGAATAACAGACTATCAAAATACATGACAGAAATATTGACAGAATTGAAGGGAGAAATATTTCTATGATAATAGTTGAACATTTTAATACTCCATACTCAATAACAGATAGAACAACCAGTCAGTATGTAAGAAAACAGAGAACCCAATCATCACAATAAGCCAACCAGATCTAACCGACATATACAGAACACTCTGCCCAAGAACAACAGAATACACAATCTTCTAAAGTGCATTTTGGATATTCTCCAAGATAAACCATATGTTAGGCTACCAATTAAGTTTCAATAGACTTAAAAAGATAGATATCATACAAAGTATTTTCTCTAAACCCAAGAGGATGCAGTTAGAAACTAAAATAGAAGTAAAACTGGAAAATTCAAAAATTTGTGTAAATTAAACAATGACTCATAAACAACCAGTGAAATCACAAGGGAAATTATGAAATACTTAGAGATGAATAAAAATAAAAACACAACATACCAAAGCTTATGGGACTCAGAAAAGGCAATGCTATGGGGAAATTTTATAGATATAAACACTTATATTAAAAACAATAGCAACAACAACAAGAAAGATCTCAAATTAACAACCAAATTTTACAATTTAAGGGATTGGAAAAGGAAGAACAAACCAATCTAAAGCAAGCAGAAAAAAGGAAATTAATAAAGATTAGAGCAGAGATAAGTGTAATAGAGAATAGAAAACAATATAGAAAATAAAAAAACAAAAAACAAAACAAGAGTTGGCTCTTCAAAAAGATCAACAAAATTGACAAAACTTTACCTAGATGGACTAGGCAAAAAAGAGAGAAAACTCAACTTTCTAAAATTAGAAAAGAAAGTGGGGACTTTGATACTAACTTTACAGAAATAACACTGGTTACAAGAGAGTTCTATGAGCAATTGCATGACAATAAATTGGCTAACTTGGAGGAAACAAACACATTTCTATAAAAACAAAACTTACTAAGACTATAAACTATGAAGAAATAGAAAACATGAATAAACTTGTAACTAATAAAGAGATTGAATCAGTAAGCAAAAATTTCCCAACAAAGAAAAATCCTGAATTTGTAATGGCTTCAACAGAGTTCTACCAAACATTTACAGGACTAATACAACTTCTTCTCAAACTCCTCCAAAAGGTGGGAGGGGGGAGGAGGGGATGGGTATATACAAACATAATGAGTGAGATGTGCAACGTTTGGGGGATGGTCATGCCTGAGGCTCTGCCTCGAGGGGGGAGGGGGGCATGGGCAATGTATGTAACCATAATATTTGTACCCCCATAATATGCTGAAATAAAAAATAATAATAAATAAATAAATAAATAAAATTAAAGAGCAGGAAATACTTCATAACTCTTTGTAAGAGACCAGCAAAAAGAGACCAGACCTAATATCAAAGCTAGTCAAAGACACTACCAAAGAAAAAAAAGAAAACTACAGATCAATATCCCTTATAAACATTAATGCAAAAGTCCTCAACATCTCATTCATGGATCCTGAGAATGAATGAATGAATGAATGAATAAATAAATAAATAAATAAATAAAAAGAAAAAAATTCTCAATAAAATACTAGCAAACCAAATTCAGCAGCATATTATAAGAGTTATATAACGTGATTAAGTGACACTTCCTGGAAAGCAAGTATAGTTCAATATACAAAAATTGTTTAATATCATAAACCAGGTTAACACAATGAAACGGAAAAAAATGCTCAACAACTGATCATCTCTATTAATACAGAAAATGCCTTTGACAAAACTTAACACCATTTTTTGATTAAAAAACTGACTTAAACAATCTTGGAATAAAAGGAAAATACCTCAACAAAATAAAATTGATATATGGAAACCCACAGCAAACATTATACTCAATGGCGAATGGCTGAAAATGTTTTCCTCTAAGATAAGGAAAAAGTTAAGAATATCAAACTTCTACCACTTCTGTTCAGCATAGAAGTGGTGAAAGAACAAAGATAAGACATTGCACTGGAAGTTCTAACTAAAGTAAGTAACAAAATAAATAAATAAATAAATAAAAGGCATTCAAATTGGAAAGAAAGAAGTAAAATGATCTCTGCTCACATGTGGTATAATCTTATGTGTAGAACACACTGAAGATAAGATTACACACACACACACACACACACACACACACACAGTTAGAGGTGTTAGATTAGCAAAGCAATAAGATACAAAGCCCACACAGAAAATTCAGTTTCATTTTTATACACTAACAATGAGAAATTTGAAAAGGAAATTTTAAAACAACTCAAATTACTATAGTATCAATAAGAATAAAATACTTAGAAATTGACTTAGCCAAAGAAGTGAAAGACTTTTACCATGGAAATAGCAAATCATTTCTGAAAGAAATTAAAGAGATAAATGAAAGGAAAAACATTTTATGTCCATGAACTGGAATACTTGATATCATTGAGATGTCAATTCTGCCCAACGTGATCTGCACATTTAATATGATTCCTCTCAAAAGCCCAAGGGTTTTTTTGCATAAAGATAAAAAAATCCATCCTAAAATTAATATGGAATTTCGAGGGACCTCAAACAGCCAAAAAAATCCTCAAAAATAAAAACAAAGTTGGAGGACTCCTACTTTCTGATTTCAAAACATACTATGAAACTAAAATAATCAAAACAGTGTGAAAAGGTATAAAGACCAATGAAATAAAATAGGGAGCCCAGAAATAAACCTTCATACATATGGTCAAATCATTTTTGACAATGGTGCCAAGGCCATTCAATAGGGAAAAGAAACAACCCAAGTGTCCAACGATGGATGAATAAATAAAAAAGTGTGGTATATTCATACAATGGAATATATTGTATGAATATGTTATTGTATGAATATGTTATTCAGCCTTAAAAAGAAATCAAGTTCTTATATGTTCTACAACATGGATGAACCTTGAGGACATTATGCCAAATAACATATGCCAGTCATATACAAAAATACAAAAACTGTATTATTCTAGTTATATGAGGCACTTAGAGTAGTTGAAATCATAGAGACAGAAAGTAAAGCGGAGGTTTCCTGGGGCTGGGAAAATGAGAAAAGGAGGAGTCATTGTTTATCAGGTACAAAGTTTCAGTTTTTACAACACTTTTCAAATGCATTCTGCAGAGAAAGGGTGCAAAGTCTACACTACAATGTGAGGGGACATAATGTCATTGGACTTAAAAATAGTTAGATAGTAATTTTATGTTAAATGTATTTTTCCACCATAAAAAAGTGGAAGGAAAAAGAATATTTCAAATTATTTTGTCAAAGAGCCTCTTTGACTACTTAGTAATTATTCAACACTTACTTTGAGTCTACATAGCACTAGGTCTTCCGTTAGACCCTGGAACTATGTTGACGTACAAATCAGACTTTTAACCAATGCCCTCAAAATTCTTACAACTCATGAGTCATGTATTGGTACAAAATGTTACAAAAGCAAAATTACTGAGACCATCTAAAAGGTGCAGCTGTGGAATCCTGGTGCCAGGTTGGTCAGGAGGCTCAGGTGTGACATCAGCGCTAAAGAGTCAAGGAAATGTGGAACTGGAGGGACAGTAAGGACACATGCCTCTGCAAGGGCAGGGCTGTCTGTGCTGTGGCACACAGACAGCATTGGCTGAATTCCTGGGATACTCAATCCAGTCTTCAATAATAAATTATATTCAAATAAAGAACATTTGGTGAATATTGAGCAAGAATGCAATTTACTCCAGTATCTACAGTGCTTGAAATTGAGGCCTATGGGAAAATACTCTGCTTCATGCACTGTGGAAAATCACACCAGACGCCCTCAGAACTCTTCTCCAGGCTTTTAGCTCACCGTGCTCAGCCACCCTGCTCCTCTGGCCATACAGA
This sequence comes from Cheirogaleus medius, assembly GCA_008086735.1. Lineage (NCBI taxonomy): Eukaryota > Metazoa > Chordata > Mammalia > Primates > Cheirogaleidae > Cheirogaleus > Cheirogaleus medius. Next base: position 11,713,233 of record VBSM01003199.1, on the reverse strand, counting down.
TGAAGGAGCAGTCTTGCTTAAAAAGACATTTGAATAAATGCCTAGTTTGGGTTTTCTTCATAATATTCCAGCATTGAAAATGTGAAATATGAATAAATTAAAAAATATTGATTATATAGATCTTGATATTGCTTTAAGAGATAATGAAAATCACCATGTAAGTGATACATATTATATGATTTAGATAATTAAATTAAAGTTTTTGTGATATTGTATGAAATTATTATCCTTTATTTGGCTAATGTTTTGCCAAATGTTAGTCACATAAAAACTATAACTTCATATATTTTTATTAATAATACATTTTTTAACAAGAAAGGTATATTTAGTTAAAATCATGGAACATATTTTATTTTAACAATTTATTACCTTGATTTGTAACATTTAAATATTCAGACTTTTAAAAAAGTTTCGACAAATTAAATTTAGCAGACATTATTGAACAAAGAAAGATTCATGAATCAGGCAGCCCTCAGAACCAGGAGAGATTCAAAGAGCTCCACCCAGCAATGCAGGTAGGCAGTATTTATACACAGACAAGCAAGTGCCCTACAGAAACACCTTGACTGGTTACAGCTCTTCCTTTGCCTTATTTGGCCATAGTGTGATGAGGCATTTGCCTTATATGGATGTAGTTTAATCAGTTGGCCACCTATGATTGGCTGAAGCTCAGCTGCTATGATTGGCTGAGACCCAGCTACTTGTTACAAGAATATACTCTTAAATTAGGATGCATTCGTTTGCAATTGGTTTACATTCTGAGTTAGTTGAAGTTCCCTACTAGGAATGCAAAGTACATAGGCAGCCTTAGGACAGCCTTAGTTTAATTTAATAAGATGTATGAAAAATGTATCTTCATGTGTATTTCTCACCAGGGCCCTGTGAATGTTAGGGTTGCCATTTCAGAATGTTAATCTCAATCTCTATCTTCATGAGAACTGGAGATTACCAGAGAGGAGTGGAGTGGTGAAGTGGAGAAAGGGGGGAAAATGAAGCCATTTTTAGACTTTTAATTTCTAGGATCTGGGTGGCTGTGATCAACTTCCCAAGAAGCTGAATGTGGGGATTCCAGTAAAACAAAGCTTCAAAATGTTTGGGGAATTCATGCCTCCTGAGCACCAAGAGTCTTTGATTTGAGATGAAATTGATACTTCAGGGCGACTAAGCATCCCTCCAGAAAAGGATAATTCCTTGCTGACAGACAGTAGTGAGCACAAGGAAGCTGAGCAATTTTGATGAAGGTGAATAATATGACTCTAAATAATCACAGCTTCACAATAAATAAGGTAAATTAACTAAATTATTTTGGGGGTAACTAGAAAAGTAAACAAATATTGAAAGCCACGCACTTAATGAGTTTTTCAATACCAGTAAGTGATAACCTGAAGCAGGATAAATTTGGTGTTGGGTACTTATATGTGTGTTTCATAATTCTAGACAAAGAGAGCTTCTTAGCTCATGGGGGAAGTTTGCAGTTAGATATGTCATACTTAAAGTAAAATCCCAGGACATGGAACATTGATTGGTTAACTCAACAATTTGACTGACACTAAATGTGGGACAGGCCTTAGTTCTTACATTTTAATTAATCTTAGATTTAAAGTTCTTTGCAAAGAAATAATTTCCTATTTCTCTAGAACATATGCATAGTAATTAGAATACTAATATAAATGTTTTTAGAAACTATTATTGATGTAGGTAGTTCAATTTAGTCTTAAATATCATCCCACATTTTTTTTTCTCAATGCGCAAGATTGACGCTTTTATGTCAGTAGAGTGACTCTGTGGTGAAGTACTTTGTAACCTAGCAGAGCACTCAAACTGGGCACAGTTCAGCTCCCTCCTCCCCACAGACTGGGATGCCTGGTCTCAGATTTAAGCATCACCTCTCATTCTTTTGTCAAGACTTGCCATCCGTTGAACATCCTTCTTTTTTTCTTAGCCCTCAATTTACACTGTTTCCATTATTATTATTAATAGCAAATCCACTTGGTCGTTTAACAACTGCCCTCATCTTTCCTGGAGAGAACCTCCCCTTGAGAAGCGATTGGTGTAGTGAAGCCTGCAGACTATGAAGTCTGTTACTTCTGTGGATCTGCTTAGCCACAGTCACTTAATCTATTAAAGTTACATTTTTTTTAAATTTGTGTATGGGGATGATAACTTCACACAAAACATGTAAATAAATGTCGTACTTATTGATACTTTATATGGTTCTGTGAAAATCATAAATTAGTTAACATGAATAAAATGTTTAGTGTGGTCCTTGCTACACAGTAGGTGTTATGTGCTCAATTGTGATTATTACTATTATTAAATAATACAAGCAAATTCTTGCCTCCTAGTAACTGTTCTATCATTGACAGCTCCTGTTATTGCTCTCATCTGACTTTCTTTTTAGCCCTGTTTGTTTTGTAGCTCAACTTAGTTGGCATGACAAGGGAAGGAAGGAAGCCGGGTAGATAGTTAGATCTACACAATTTTTTTCCTTTCCTCTTCCTGGTTTAAGAAACTCATACGTACCCTTAATCATCCATTTGTTCATTCATTCATAAATTCCTAGAATTGTTTATTTAATAGATATTTATTGAGTACCTCCTTTATTCCAGACTCTGTGCTGGATTATTGTTTTATATATGTATGTATATACATATATATAAACACTTATATAATTATGAACTTAATTGGCTACATAGGCATTATGGCATTCATTTTAGTGATGAGAAAAACTAACGGAGAAGTGAAGAAACCTGCAGTGGTTCCCCTGGAGCTCAGTATATCTGATTCCAAATCTGGAGTCCTCTCACTTCCCCACACTGCCTTTGACATGGTATTTATCTGCTATGTTGCCCAAAGCAAGCGCAGAACTGAGTCAATCACATTTTGTAAATAAGAATGTAAAATCTGAGAAAGATGATTAGACTCTGTAACTTCTATGTATATGAAAGCTTTATGATTTCCACAAATTAGAATTCCAAGCTCCAAGGGATCCAGTTTCTGAAAGTTATGTTATTGTAGACTGACTCAGCAGTCATAGGTAGCTTCTGAAGCCATTATTTTTCATTTGAAATGGTGTTTCCAGCTGCATTAATGGCACTCTCTGCACTATTGATCAGTTCAGCTGGGTGGTTGATTTGATTTGGTCATTAACACAGCCATGGAAACCAGATGCATCACTTTTGTTTTTCCAGTTGAGTGTTGTTGAGCAAGCACAGCTATAAGGCTATAGGCTGTTACCAACTCCTGGACTAGCTCTGTGCAGGCATGAATTGTAGAAAAGCTAACTCTTTCATTGAATTACCTGCCAGTGTCCTGGAGACTGGGTGAGAGAGGGGGCTGGCCATTGTATATGATGATTACAAAGTTATGCATATTTTGTCTGTGTCCTGGCAATATTTTAGTTCTCCCTGAAGGGAAGAGAATAAGAAATATTTGTTTCCTGAACTTTCAATCAAAACTTGAAAATGCCTAGAATTTCCTGTCTTTTAAACCTTGGACCAGATTCCTTTTGTTGAGGTGTGAGAACAGAAATGGATACCTGAATAGAACATTGCTAGTGCAAGGTTTTTAGGCAACCTCTATTACCTGTTTCTTCTCTACAAAGGCAGCTGCTATCTAGGTAGTACTCTAATTTTTGCTTGTTGATTCTATAATGATTTTTAATTGGCTATCAGAGTCTTATGTAAGGGAAATTTTGTCATTTTGGTTTTTGTTAAATTTATTTTTACACTATTTACTATGTTTCCTAAATAATATTCATGAATGCATTATCAAGATTTTTAATTTATTTAGACATATTTGGAAGTACATGATTGCTACTGCTTTGGTAGCAGTATTCAAACATTTATCCTGAATCTTTATATTCATGTATTATAATTTTTTTTAAAAATTAAAGCATAGGATAAAAAAAAGAACAATAAATGAGCCATCAATCAATGAAAAATTATGTTTTTTCTCTTTCATAAAAAATACTATTATTATTATCATTATTTGGGATCCATAGTAACAGTAACATGTTCCTTTTTTCCTCAACACACTCTCCAACAGATATGAACAATTCCTACAATATAGCTTGGCTTCAGCATATCCAGGATCTGTCATGTCCCTCAAGACCTAACATTCACAACCACTTGATGTGTCCTGTGTCTCAATTAATTCAAGCTCAGACCTTCCTGATTTTCATTGCATGCATGATCTACATTTTATCTTGAGGTTGCCACTCCCAGATTTGTAAACTAGCTTTATAAATAAAACAACGTTGCATATCCACAAGGTGTACTTCAGACTGCGTTCTGGCTAGTGTACCACATAAAGATGCCTCCTGCATTCTCATTGTTCTTCATTGTTTTCCTGTAAACAAATATTCTCCTCAGAGTTACAGTGTGTGCCCTGAAATTTTTATGATTGTTATTCTGCCACCATTGAACAATCATCACAATGACCCATAACTCTCACCTCATCGTCCCTTTGTTTGAAGACACTTTCTAAGAAGAAATATTCTTGTGAGAGATAAATCGACAGCCAGGCTCTCTTTTCTCTTAACTGTTGCTGCTTACTGCTTAGAGAATTATTGGTTAAAAGTTTGTACATATCTGGAGAGCTACACTCCACATTCATTTCTATACATTATCCTTTCTCTCCTGCAATTTAGTCCCTTTTCTATTCTCTTGAAAAAAGATTTTGTTTTTCCAAATTTTGAGATAAGTAGGGTATCAAATTTAGGTGCATCGCTTTGATCTTGTGTGTATAAATCCCATGCCACCCACTAGCCTTTATCTTTCATCTTTTATTTTGTTATAAAATCTGTGTTTTTTCTAGGAAACTTTAGCAATTTAAAATCATTTTCAAAATCATCATATCATAACCTTTCCAGAAAGCAATATGGCTAAAATGTATCAAAACCTTTAGTAATATTTGTAACTTTCATCTAATAATTTAAAAATAGATGATAGCACATATTCATGATGCAATATTATTCATTTGTTTTTTCAAAGAATTGGAAAATTATCTGAAATAATTACTCAACAAATATTTATTGAGCTTCTTCACATAGTAGGTACTGTTTCAGTGTGAGTGAATAAAATGAGAAACTGTATGACAATAGTACCATGATTAATTGTAATTAAATATTAAGAAAATGTATCAGAATAGAGATAGTTGGGGAAAATTTTTTTTCCTTTTATTTCATCATATAATGGGAGTACAAATACTGTTAGGGTTACATACATTGCCCCTACCACCCCCCACCCACATGCCAGAGCTTCAAGCTAGTTGGGGAAAATTTATGAGTATGCTATGTATTCTTTATACTTTTCTATATTTTCCATATTTTACAATGAGTATTATTTTTATAAGAATAAAACAGTCCTACACCTACTTGCTTTAAAAAGTAGAAAGCTTAGCAGGAGCAAGCACTTGCTCTATGTGCTTACTTAGGAGGTAGAGTTATAGAGATGATAATTCATACCATGATCTTACTAATATGGAGTGGACCTCAGGCATAGATGATATCAAACTAATACACATTTGCAGTTCTTCTGACACCTACTGACAGAATATCTGCATCAGAATCAAGTGGGTGCTTATATTAAATATATATTCTAAGTCCCATGTCAAACCCATATTCAGCCAGAATTCCAGGTGGGAGCTTGCATTAGTTAATGTATGCTGTGTAACATATTATACCACAATCTACCTGTTTATAACAAAACGTTTTTTTATTATCTCTTACAGTTTCTGTGCGTCAGGAATTAGACAGTAGCTCAGCTGGGTGGTTCTAGTTCTGGGTCTCCCCTGAGGCTCCAGGCAAGCCCTCATCTGAAGATGGGGCTCAGTCTGGAGGATTCACTTCCAAGATGGCTCCCCCACATGGCTGTTCACTGAAAACATGCCTTTCCTCCTGGCTGTGAAAAGGAAGCCACAGCTCACCACCACATGGCCCTCCTGGTCGGTTGCTCATATGTCCTCATGACTTAATAGTTGGCTACTCCCAGAGGGAGTGACTCTAGAAAGAAATAAGGAGCAAACCACAGTGCCTGGTCTCCAAGTCACAACCATCACTTCCACTATATTCAAGTCTTTAGAAATGGATGACTAAGTCTCTTCCACACTCAAAGAGAGGAAAATTAAGCTCCAACTCTTGAAGGGAAGAGCCTTAAAGAATTTCTGGATGTACTTTAAAACAACTCCAGTGCCTCAGAATCTGTTGCTACAATACAACTCTTCCCCTCCCAGTGCTGATGTACAAGTAGGTTAGAGACTATTGGTCCGTCCGTCTACCAGGGCAGGGGGCCTTGCTAGGCAGAGGGTGCCTGAGCAGTGCTCGGCTATCTCTGCCTTTAGAGCTCACGTTGTTAGGGGGAGCGGCTCATCTCACCAGATGTCCCATTCTCTCTTTCAACAGATTTAATTTATAAGGTTTTTCCCCTTATATTGAACCAACGTGTATATTAGGTAACTTCCCTAAATCAGTTGAAATTTTCTGTCTCTAGACTAGATAAAAAATGAAAAATGATGATCCTCACCCTCAAGAATTTTGCTTTTGTAAGGTGGTGGGTGCAGTTTTAAAGTCTTCCTGGGTGAATCTCATGAAAACCAAGTCTTGAGAAGTGCAGGATTAGCTGGGAAATGGCTGAGTGCAGTGGGAGAGACAGGACCCAGGAAACTTAAGCCATGGAGCTTGGGTGGAATGTTGAGAGAAAGGAGCCATACCTTAAATGGGTAAAAAACAAAAAAAGGGTTAAAAACATACCTACACAACTTTGTCAAGAAATTTAAATTTCATATGTAGAAAACGTGGTGATAACACTGTCAACAGTTAACAGCTGAGGAAAAGCTCCATGTTCTTTCTGTAAGTTTTGCCAAAGGGAGTCATTTAGAAAGGGGAAAAAAAGTATAACAGCCAGTATCCTATTGTCCATAGAAAACTGTTTGAGAGAAGAAGAGAGTTATATAAGGGCATAGCAGAAACTTTCAGTAGTAAATAATTTTTCCTTCTTCCTGGTGTGTGTATGTGGGTGGTGGGAGAAGTAGGGGTTCCATTCATTCGTTTCCCTCAAAATCTGGGGTTTGATAGTCAGAATGTCTGCAAGAGGAGATGGCTGCAGCTCAATCTCTGTGTGGCAGTGGACTGCAGTTCAGTCCATGTGCCTCCATCTCTCTATTCCCAGGGCCTGGTGAGAGGGACTTAAAGAGAGGGAAGACAGATATAGCAGCTAAGAATAGGGATGACAATTTTTTTTTCTTGATAATTGTGACAGCTGTAGGAAAAATTGCTTGCAGTCTTGCAAGCCCAGACTAAATCCTGGAAGGAGCTGCAGCCAGCCACTGGCTGCCTCCCTCCAGCTCCCCCTAAGATACTTCCTGGCTAGCGGCGCACCACGTAGGGGCACAGAAACAACTGCCATCAGAGAGAGGCTGTGAAGGGAACGGCAGCAGAGCCCTCAGAACTGACTCATCTCCCACGTCCATGCAAGAGACCATCCAGCTGAGGACAACAGCACCTGGAGTTGTTACCAAAACTGCCAGGGGCGTTTCAGCCTAGGTATAGTTTCTCACTGCACAAAGGATCCAACTATTGAGAAATGAGAATTGCTAAGGAGGAAAGACATTGTTTTTGAACATTTTTTTTGCTTTTATTTCATCATATTATGGGGGTACAAATATTGTTAGGGTTA
>VBSM01003199.1:11694663-11705457 GCA_008086735.1 Cheirogaleus medius | reverse complement strand
TAATAACAAGAATCTATCTAGAACTTAAAAGAATTAACAAGAAAAAATCAGACATTTTTTAAATATGTAAAGCATCTGTGGGGAGAACAGGGAATCAGGCCTCCAATCTGTCTTTTCAACTAATGGCAGTTATGGGCTTTTAAAGGAGGTGCTACCTAGCAGGTACTGGTATAATTAACAAGGGGCTAGTGCATTGAGGCAGGTTGTGAGGAACGAGTCTTGGTGTCAGGAAGTCTGCCTAGGAGACTTCAGAATCTCAGCTCCTTGTTTTGCAGAAATTCTACCATTTTTGGGAAACAACTCAGAAATGTTAAGAAGTTAAAAGTTTCAGCATTCTGGTCATCATGCCTTACTGGCCTGAGAATCTAAAATAAGAGACGGAGAGAATTATAAAAAATCCTATAGAGATCTTTGGAATTTGTGCATAGAGCCGGTTACAGAGTCAGCAGAAAATGCACCCTGTCTCAGTTGCATAACTCCCCTTCCAACAGTGGAACATTACCCACATTGGCAAAAGTGCTTTCCTGCTCCCCAGCTTGTACCCGCCACTTCTGCAGTACGTTCTCATGCACAAGAAAGATGGTTTCAGAGGTTTCAGATCTCTCCTGGTCCATCTCACCCTTTCTAGGATCAGCACAACGAGGGTGCACTCTATTTGGTCTCTTAGTGGGAAATGTGCCTACTAGGGATTGACTGAAATTTTTACAACCGAAAATGAATGCCAAAAATGTTGATTGTGGGCTACAAAGATCGCCCATAGGTACTAAGATACCACTAATTGGCAATGTTATTTTTTCTCTGCCTTCCTTTCACAAAGTATGTTTTGTACCTTAAGGGTTAGTACACTGCATCAGGCAATTAAAAAATTATAAAAAATTAAACCCTTATATACATTAATGAGTTGAGACTACTAATTTAAAGCTGTTAGATCTGAGGGTAAACCTGTGTGATGTTCAGGGCAAATTGCTGCTTTCTTTGACATCACATGTAATTATCAAAATAATGACCAGTAATGTTTACTGATTACTTAAAATGTGCTACCAGCAGGCTAGGTACTTTGCAAGTGTTATTTTATTTGAGCTTAATAATAATAATTCTATGAGATGGTACATACATCTCATTCCTTATTTTAAATAGCTGGGAACTGAGGTACAAAGTGGGTTGTGACAGGGGTTAAAGCCAGATGGGTGAGCAGTGCCTGAAGTCACAAAAGAACTAGGTGCACAATAAAGAGTTGAACCTAGACAGTTTTTCTCCATAACACAGCATTAGTCTTTGCTTACTTTCTCTTATTTGTCTGAAACTGTAGAACTGTGGAATGAAATCAACACAATTGCCAGTTCCTCAAATAAGTACTGCCAATTAAATCCCTTGCTCTGTTTACTTTTGCAAAAGTTAGTCAGTTTTGCTCTCATCCCTCTAGAAGGCATCACCACATAAATGTCAAAGTTGAAACACTGATTAAAAGAAGTGGATGCACAGTTAATTATTTTCTTTCTGAAACAGAGATGATGGATGCTACATGTCTGGAATTGAATATGGATCTTTAGACATTGACAACTTTGCACTAATTTCCTTTCCTTAATTTACACAATACATTTAATCTTTAAAAAAATTACCTGTTCATGCTGAGGAAAGGTCAGCAAATAGAGCAGTGTCTGGTAGGCAGGTGCTGGGAAATGTCCCTGTTCCTGGAGTGCCTTCCTTGAGTAACGGGAGAAATCGGTCTTTTTGGTTCCTGGTTCCACCACGACTGGCCAGGAGGCACCTGGAGGCTGAGTTATGAAGAGACAACTTTGTCAAGACTTAACTGGCCCAGAAACTGATTTTCATAAAAATCTGCCACTCTGTGTCTGCAATGAGGGATTGTCAGCAGTTTTAGTTTAGAGTGCAATGTTTCTGGAGATAAGTGCTGTTTGGTTTGATGATAAAAGGAGAATAAGAAAAGGGACTAACTTTCCTGGGACCAGGATAATTTTAGAAACAATGAAATGAATAGAACCAAAATTTCATGTGAGATCAAATCAGCTTGCATTCCCCAAATGTGGAAACAATGAGCGGAATTCTCAACACTTCTTAAAGATCACCTCTTCAGCTGCTGAGAACTGTTATTTCATTTGCCAGGTGAAGAGCCACCTGCCCACCCAACACCCCCACCCTTACCTTTAGTCACCTTCCCTTGTCACTGAGCGGCCAGAAATCTCCTAGCTGAGGACATTTATGGGAAGACCTTAAATAGTGCCTCTGACTAGCCCAGGAGGGTTTGGTCAGCTCATAAACTTCCTCACCCCACAGAATTAGCATCCCCTCGCAGGCTCACACTCTCTGATGATTATTAGACAGTTCCATTTAATTCTGGTTATTAGAAACAGAAAATCTTTCCCCCTCTCATAGCCAGTTAAAATCTCTCAGTGTCTTTCTGTTGTTGGAATGATATCTCTGAATTTGTCTTATTTTAATTGTTGGGGTCCTCTATGTAAAATTTTCAGCCAAATTACATCATGCCCACTTGTGACTTTGAGATTATTAATCAAGAATGAGGATATAGCAGCCCTGACATAACTTGAGCTGTAGCCTTTAATCCCTCACTTCAGCTACGGGGGGAGGGCGAGTTTAAAGAGGTTCTGGTTTTCTTGTAATTGGATAAGACCTGTGCCTGGAATTTCTCAAACTGCTTTGGGTAATAAATTCTGTCGGTGGTGTCTGAAAAAAAATATGTTAGTGTTTGCTTCCACATCTTTCAAATTTCATTTTATTTCCTCATTCATTCATTCAATCATTAATTCACTTATTCATCATATGTTTATAGATTCACAAAATATCTATTGTGAACAAAACACTATGCCAGGTGCTGAGAAGCCCAAAGGAAGAAATATCAGATTTGATTTTGAGTTCACTGACAAATTGATCCTTGACCTATTTGAAGACTGAGCAGGAATTAGCTGAAGAAGGGGGAAAGCCTTTCAAAGGGAATCTAAAGAAGAGAGATATCTCAAGGCATGGTATACCGATGTTCTAGTTATTTCAGTGGGACTCACACACAAAGTTCTGAGTTACTGGATGTGGTCTGAACACCAACATGCGTTATATACTGTATACCATAGTTTGAATTCTATTTTGAAAGGAATGGGAGCCATTGAAAGGTTTTAAGTTTACAAGTGATGTGATAAGCTTGTGTCTGAGGACTGTATCTTTTACCTACAGTGGTTTAGAATAGATTGTTGAGGAGGGAGGTAAACCAGTTAGAAAGACATTGAAAATTCAGGTAAGAAATGATAAAAAGGGCTCTACTTTTGTCAAACATGCAGTAATAAGAACCAAATTTACCCTCATCAATGAAACAACCAATAAATAAACAAAATATATAAACTACATTTTTTTAAGGACAGGAGAAGTAAATGAGGTAGACTGCATGATTATCTCAGCTTACTATGTTGCGAGTTTCCAGATCAAGGTTCAGGAAGGGTAAACCCAGCCAGAGCCCAGCAGTCTCCCAGAGTTGAAAATATAAGGCTGAGAGTCTGGGAAGATCAAGGCAGTTAGGTTTTTCAGGAGAGAGTACTGAGAAGAAAGTTTATCAAAGAGAAAACTCCAGATATCTGAAGGGTCTCCCTCATCACATATTTAGCTGAGTATGCTTAGCAGAACAGGTAAGACTACCTAAGACCAGAATAAAAGCCATCTGAATTGATTACAGAAAAGAGTATATCATGTGACACAGTATCATAAACAGTGCCAGTTTCTACAAGCTGGACTGGAAAAACTCATGATTCACAGAGCACTGGATAAGGACCACCAAAGTGTTTTGTTTTAGTCATAGGGAATGAATTCCCCTTAACTGAGCATTGATCCAATTCCACCTAAAAATTATATAAGTAAGACCTTAAAGATGCAGGTCTTTTCAGGTAACTTAAATGCATATCAGAACAAAGCTCAAGATTAATAGGAACACAAAAATAGCCAGGACTCAAGAAGTTAAAAATCACAATTTCTAGCATACAATCAAAGATTATTAGGCATGAAAAGAAGCAAGAAAATATGACCCATAATAAGAAAAAAAATTAATCAATTGAAACAAACATGGAACAGGCACAGATGTTAGATTTAGCAGACAATGACATTTTTTAAAGTTACTATAATTGCATTCCATATGTTCGTAAAACTAAATTGCTCTAAAAACCACTAGCTCAGAGACATGAAGATAATCACACCAAAATCAGTTTTTTTTAAAGTGAAAAAATATTAAATCTATCATACCAAAAAGGCATGTTATGTACAAAGGAACAAAGATAAGTATAATAGCAGATTTCTTGTCAGAAACAATGCAACCAAAAAGATAGTGGTGCACTATTGTTTAAGTACAGAAAGAAAATACTGTCAACATAGAATTCTAAAATCAGTGAAAATAAGTTTAAAAAGTGAAGGGGAAATTACAACTTTTTTAAACTTAGAAAATAGCAAAGAATTTATTACCAGCAGATTCTAAATACAAAAAAAAAAAAAAAATTAAAGAACATCCCTGATGCAGATAGAAAATGAACAAAATAGAAATTTGGATCTACACAAAGAAATGAAGAGCACCAGAAATGGTGATTACATGTGTCATAAATAACATCACAGCTTCTGTCTTGCTCTTTTAGATTGCTCCCACCAGGGAATCCAGTTGATAATACTGCAACAGTTCACTTGAGAGATCATTGTGGGAGGAACTAGACTGCGTGCTCACAGCCATATGAGTAAATTACACTGAAAGAAGGTCCTCCAGTCCTGGTCAAGCCATCAGATGACTACAGCTCTGACTGACATCTTGACTGCAACCTCATGTGAATTCCTGAACCAGAAACATGGCAAAATTCCTGATCCACAGAAACTGAGATAACAAATGTTTGTTGCTTTAAGAAATACAAAAAGCAAAAAACAAAACAGACAAAAAAGGAATACAAATTCACTTTTATTGACATATTTTAAAGATATGCTAGCACTTGCTAACAAATATGTATGTATAAGGATGCACACTTCAGCATTGTCTATGAGAACAAAAGACTGAAAATAACTACAGTGTTCATAAATAGGAAATGGTTAAGCAAATTATGATACATTCTTAAAAATATGATGAGAACATTAACCACAAAGGTTAGTAGGCAAAAGGGAAAGAGAAAAAGACCCTAGATTTGATGAATATTAAGGCAGTAGAATCAAATATTAAATGTTATTGTAAGAGTGAGAAAAGTGTAGCAGATGAGGATGAGAGTCTTTCCTGCATTTCCCAGTTTCTGCATCACTATTTCCTACCTGAATTATTGCACAGTAAGCCAGCATGTCTCTCTGCTTCTACTCTTTCTCTTACAGTCACACTATCTAAGTCAAGGATCAGAGAAAAATGGCAGAGTAAAGGTAACCCTCCAGATTCCTGCTCCCAGAGAAAAAGGCATAGATCTTGGTCTCCTATGCACAAAGTGGATCTCTTCCACACAAGAACAGCATTGTGAATCAGCAGGGGTTCAGCTTGGGACCCTCAAAAATGGAAAAAAAACAAGGTGAAAAGGAGATAAGATCGTGTTCTCTAGAGAGTGCAAAACAAATAATAGGGCATAGAGTGTGGGAGGGCGCCTGCCCACCGGGCCAGGGAGTGAAGCGGGATCAGACCCACAGGAGAACTTCTTGCTTCTCCATTGACCTCCACACCCACTCAGCCAGGGACCTGACTGAAGTTGGTATAAAATCATGGCAGGAGTAGTGGGTGCTTTAGAGAGTGGTCATAAGCAGAAAGCACTGTGAACTCCCCGGAGCTCCGTGCTAGAACGGCACCAAGTGGGGAGGAAACTGGTCTGATCTGCTAGGGGAGGCAGTTAGATATCTTGCCTCTGGTAACCAGTGGGGCAAGTCCTACAGAGCTGTTCACTAAGTTGGGGACTCTAAGCTGGAACCACCTTGGGTGAATAGGCGCACCCAGGGTGGGTCAATAAGAGCGAGAGCTATGGCTGAACAGCATGAATTGGTGGGAAGACAGCATAAAGAGGCAACGGCGCGTCCTGATGACCCAGCTCCCCAATCTGGCACCTGCCACCTCCTGAACAGTCACCCCCAGTGCTAGTATTCTGTGAGTGGGCAGGCGGTTGCCATTATGGAGGTCCACAGCCCAGCCACCTTGGTGTGATATGGTGCAGCGGGCGATCCCCTCCCCCAGCCCAGAGACTCTCCTGACAAATTCTGCCCTTACACAATCTAAGATCAACTAGCCAGGCCTGGCTTGATTGATGGACTCTGAACTCTAGTACTGAGGAGGCTAACTCCAAGGGGAGTTATAGCCACTGGGGTGCCAGGGTGCAGGGCAGACTGCAATGCTACCTCCTCCCCCTAGCCTGCATCTTTCATGGTGAAAGTGATAGACTCCACTCCAGGAGGCAGGGTGAGACAATAAAAGCCACTTTCCCCCTGATCTAGGGTAAATCCGCTGGACCTTGGCACAGATCAATAGCTGATAGCCTATTGACTTTGCTATCCAGAACGGTTTAGGTAACCCAGTTGATCAAAACACTAGGGCGAGATCTCTTCCCCTAGTCAGCTGCCAACAATCAGGGCCGTGGTCAAGGAACAATTCCTCTGCAAGTGACCACAATTGGCTCCACAAGTAACCCCTTCCATCAGGGGTACCTTCCAAGTGTGGTGGAAGGCTCCCCCCAGTGGCAGAACAAGAAACCATAGAAGTGAGGATGTCCAGGTTGCCTCCTTCATATGCCACCCACAGAAATAGTGTATATACAGAGTCTGTTATGTATCATAAGAAAAAAACAACAGCTGATACAGATGGGGAGGGCTCAGGGAAAGAATTCTGGAACTATGAAGAATCAAACCGAAAACACTTCCCCAAAGAGATACACCAGCTCTCAAGCAATGGATATTAACCAAATCCAAAACACTAAAATGACAGAAGAAGAATTTCAAAATTGGACTGTAAGAAAGCTCAATGATATGCAAGAAAAAGTGGATAACCAACACAAAGAAACCATAAAAAATCCAGGACTTGGAAGAAAAATTCACTAAGGAAATCAAGATCTTAAAGAAAAATCAATCCAATCTCCTGGAAATGAAGAATTTATTCAGGGAACTACAAAACACAGTGGAAAGCCTCAAAAATAGGGTGGACCAAATAGAAGAAAGAATCTCAGAGATTGAGGATAACACCTTCAAATCAAATAAGTTAATCACAGAGATAGAGCAGAAAAATAAGAGACATGAGCAAAGCTTAAAAGAATTGTGGGATTATATGAAGAAATATAACCTGAGGCTGTTCTGGATGCCGGAAGGGGGGAAGAAAAAATGCAAGGGTTGGATAAGCTATTTGAAGACATAATTGAGGAAAATTTCCCAGGTCTTGCTAAAAAGCTAGACATGCAAGTACAAGAAGCTCAAAGGGGCCCTGGGAGATACAATGTAAACAGGAAAACACCACGATACGTCATCATCAGACTGACCAAAATATGAACAAAACAGACCCTTCTACAAGCTGTAAGGCGAAAGAAGCACATTACATACAAAGGAAAGCCGAATCGAGTAACGCCAGACTTCTCAACTGAAACCTTACAAGCAAGAAGAGACTGGATCCCCATTCTCACTCATCTGAAACAGAATAATGCCCAGCCTAGAATCTTGTACCCTGAAAAATTAAGTTTTATGTATGAAGGAGAAATAAAGACATTCCCAAATAAGCAAAGACTGAGGAAATTCACAAAGACAAAACCAGCCCTACAAGAAGTACTCAAAACAGTGTTACACATGTATCAGCATAATAAATATTTCTGAATGTAAAAACACTCAAAATCTAAAGATTAAAGGCCAGATATCACAATGGCTCAAGAGAGAAAACAAAGCAACAATGTCCAACCCAACAGAATGAACAGTAATCTGCCCCAACTATGAGTTCTCTCGGTAAATGTGAATGGCTTAAACTCCCCACTCAAGAGACATAAGCTGACTGAATGGAAAAAAAACAAAAACAAGCCAAGTATCTGCTGCCTTCAGGAAACACACTTAACCTGCAAGGATGCATATAGACTAAAAGTAAAGGGGTGGAGATCAGTATTTCAAGCAATGTAAGCCAAAAGAAGGCTGGCATGTCAGTTCTGATTTCAGATAACTTAGTTTTTAAACCAACAAAAGTAGTGAAAGACAAAGAGGGCCATTATATAATGGTGAAGGGTACAGTTCAATAAGAAGACATAACAATTTAAATATATATGCACCCAAATTAGGTGCGCCCAGATTCATAAAGCAAACCTTACTGGATCTAAGTAAATTGATAAAGAGCAACCCCATAATAGCCGGAGATTTCAACACCCCACTGACTGCACAGGACAGATCCTCCAAACAGAAAATTAATAAACACATAATGGACTTAAACAAAACCCTAGAAGAGTTGGGCCTGACTGACATTTAAAGGACATTCTACCCTAAATCCACTGAATATACGTTCTTCTCATCAGCTCATGGGTCATTCTCTAAGATTGACCATATCCTAGGATACAAAGCAAGTCTCAAAAAATTTTAAAAAATACAAATCATACCATATATCTTCTCAGATCACAGTGTAATAAAAGTAGAAATCAACCCTAACAGAAACTCACATTTCTACACAAAAATGTGTAAATTAAACAACCTTCTGCTCAATGATTACTTCATAAATTAGAAAACAAGACAGAAATCAAAAAATTATTTGAACTTAATGACAATGAAGAGACAAGTTATCAAACCCTGTGGGACACAGCTAAAGCAGTACTGAGGGGAAAGTTTATTTCCATAAATGCCTATATCCCAAAGTCAGAAAGATCACAAATAGACAATCTAATAAAGCGACTCAGGGAGCTGTAAAAAGAAAAAAAGACCAACCCCTAACCCAGCAGAAGAAGTGAAATAAACCAGGTCAAATCAGAACTAAATTAAATTGACAACATGGAAACTATGCAGAAGATAATGAAACAAAAAGTTGGTTCTTTGAAAAAATGAACAAAATTTACACACTTTTGGCTAGACTAATGAAAAGCAGAAAAGAGAAATCTCTAATAAGCTCCTGTAGGATCAAAAAAGGAAATATCACAACCGAACCCACAGAGATACAAGATATAATCTACAAATACATAAACAAAGGACAAAAATCTTTATGCACACAAACTGGAAAATGAGGAGAAAATGGACAAATTATTAGAAATACACAGCCTCCCTAGGCTCAATCAGGAAGAAATAGAATTCCTGAACAGACCAATATCAAGAGCCAAAATAGAAACAGCATTTAAAACCCTTACTAAAAAGAAAAGTCCTGGCCCAGATGGTTTCACACCCTAATTTACCACACTTACAAAGAAGAACTGGTGCCTATCCTTCGGAAATTATTCCTCAACATTGAGAAGGATGGAATCCTTCCAGAGTTATTTTACCAAGCCAACATCACTTTGATCTCCAAACCAGGAAAGGATGCAACAAAGAAAGAAAACTACAGACCAATATCACTTATGTATATACATGAAAATTCTCAACAAAGTCCTAGCTAACCAAATCAAGATACTTATCAAGAAAATAATCCATCACGACCAAGTTGGCTTCATCCCAGGGATGCAAGGATGGTTCAACCTAGGTAAATCTATAAGTGTACACCACATAAACAGAAGCAAAAACAAAGACCATATGATCATTTCAATAAGCGCAGAAAAAGCATTTGACAAAATTCAACACCCTTTCATGATAAGAACACTTAATAAAATAGGCATAGAAGGGGCTTACCTAAAAATGATATAAGCCATATATGACAGACCCACAGCCAACATCACACTGAATGGGGAAAAATTGAAAGCATTCCCACTTAGAACTGGAACCAGGCAAGGTTGCCCACTATCTCCACTTCTATTCAATATAGTGCTGGAAGTCCTGGCTATAGCATTCAGACATGAAAGTGGAATTAAAGGCATCCAAATAGGGGCAGAAGAGATCGAACTTTCACTGTTTGCTGACAATATGATATTATATATAGAAAATCCCAAGGATTCAACCAAGAGACTCCTTGAATTGATAAATGAATTTAGTAAAGTCTCAGGATATAAAATCAATACACACAAGTCAGAGACATTCCTATACGCCAATAACAGTCAAATTGAGAACCAAATCATAATACCCTTCAAAATAGCAACAAAGAAAATAAAATACCTAGGAATATACTTAACTAAGGAGGTAAAAGACCTCTACAGGGAGAAGTATGAAACACTGAGGAAGTAAATAGCAGAGGACATAAAGAGATGGAAATTCATACCATGCTCATGTGTAGACAGAATCAACATTGTTAAAATGTCTATACTACCCAAACTGATGTACAGATTCCATGCAATCCCTATTGAAATCCCAACATCATTTTTCACAGATATAGAAAAAATAATTTTATGCTTCAGTTGGAACCAGAGAAAACCCCGTATATCAAAAGTAATTCTAGGCAATAAAAACAAAATGGGAGGTATCAATATGCCAGATTTCAAAGTGTACTACAAAGCTGTAGTAATTAAATCAGTTTTGCATTGGCACAAAAATAGGAATATTGACCAGTGGAACAGAACTGAGAACCCTGATATAAAACAATTCTCATATAGCCACATAATCTTCAACAAAATGGACAAAAAAAATTAACTGGGGAAAAGAATCCTTATTCAATAAATGGTGCTGGGAAAACTGGACAGCCACATGTAGAAGGCTGAAGCAGGTTCCACATCTTTCACCTCTCACAAAAATCAACTCACACTGGATAACAGACTTAAA